>PVJX010009542.1:0-60477 GCA_004027295.1 Dolichotis patagonum
CAACGGCACACTTGGTGACCACCCGCAGATCTCTCAGCACGCTTGACCACCCAGCTCCTGACCGGAACATGGATAGCGCATCTTCCTAACTGGGGCATACGGGATGTTTCTGCTTTTGAGGAAATCACAAGCTTCTGTTTCTACTTGAGATCCATTTTGGCAAGTAAGTAATCCTTTAGCACGCATTAGCCTGATATGTGGTGTGAACCACTTTTCCTTCCCTGAAAACCCTGGGAAGCCCAAGTGGAAAGGGAAATCTGTTCACAGATCACCCCACTTGCAACACAGCACCCTCCCTCCCTTGATCACAGAGCTAGTAGACTCAGGGCCCCTGGTCCTTCCGTGTGGGGATCATCCTCACCTAGGAACTCCAGAAAATGAATGGGTTTGGAAGATACAACTAGGTGATTCAGCATGGCCAGTGGGAGTTTGGGATCAGATGAAATAAGGATTCAGAAGTAGAAATGAGTATGGCATAGTGGAGGCAGAGGAGGAAGTAGAGACCGAAGCAGCAAGGAACAGGGAGGTCTGGTTTCAGGAAGAAGACAGAAACTATGCAGAAGGTCTGGATGGAGCCAGCAGTGCTGCGCAGGCTCGCTGCCAATTCCCTGAGTGCTGTGACCTTGGATTCTTCAAGTTCCCAGGATGACTGGGGAGGGCTGAGAATGCATGTGATGGTCACGCATTCATGGCAGGGATGGGTTGGGCGAGGAGAGGAAGGAGGCTGGACAGCTTGTTAGCTAAGCAGCCACTCATTTGCAAAGCCCAGGGTGAGCAACAGTCCCGATGCCTCTGACGCAGCGCAGGCTCTTACTTCTCTGCTATCTACTAGAACCCTACGAACAAGATATTCTTGGGGGGCTTCTCAACACTACCCTCAAGTTGGGGTCTCATTCCTATACCAAACTAGAAATGAACCCCAGGAGAGATCACCATTCAACAGCCAGATGAGAAACGGTCCATATTTCAATCTGGAGGGGCTGACGGGTCACCAAGCGAGGTTCCTATCTCTTTGTGTCCTAGGACACCAACCCTATATTTGAACCTGAATCCTAAAGAAGAAGAAGAATAGCTCCATTTACTGCATTCCAGGCATGATGAGAAAGGCTTTGCATTTGCTGTCCCTTTTGATCCTGAAAGGCAATCTTAACGCTTAATGAAGAAGGCAGCATTGTGAGGAAACAGGAGACCGGTGGTCATAGATTGGTAAACTGAGAGCTTAAGTGGTAAAAACAGAATGACTTAAAGGGCTATGTTCAGCAAACTTACACGCACCTACTAACCTGGAACACTGCTTCTGGAGGAGGTGACAGAGATCGTAAGAATGATCTTTCTGAAGACTTCGGTTGGCAGAATACTCATCTTCCTTTCAAGCATCTCTCCATGGCTTCATTTTTGTTTTGTTTTGTTTTGTTTTGTTTTGTTTTTTGCTGTCTTATATCTTCTCTCATTTTCCCACATCCTGTGGCTCTGCTGACAAAAATTTGAGCAAACTGGAGAATTCTTCTGAGTCACCTATAAGGTTGTTTCTCTACAGTTGTGTCATTTCCAGCGAATAGGCTGTCCCCACCCTCCTCGTCAGCATAAACAAGGTCAAACCTCTGTTCCTGGCTTCTTTACCTGTTTGATCTTCATATGGAATTTTAAAAATCAGAGCCTTTCACCCACGCATCCTTAAGACTTCTGATGTAAGGTTCACATACACGCCTGTAAAAAGAGCCACACAGCAGCCGACCACAGAAAGGAACAGCTTCCAGAGAAACACACTTGCTGGCTTGTGGCTGCATCCTGTATTCCTCCAGGATGCTCTAAGAGCAAGCCTCCTCTTCCTCTCCGGGGTCTGGCTTATTTCCATATCCTCCATGCACAGCGACCCCTGGACCTCCCACGGGGCTGAGCATGCATCCCTAGAAGTACAGGGCCCTCCTCCCACGAAGGTGATCGATCTAACAGCACACAACAACGTGACATGCTGACGGCTGTAAGGAAGCAAACACACGCTTTTTAAACTAATGTATTCAGTTTATTTTTTACTCATAAAAAAGAGCATATTTTTGGCTTTGAAATCATGACATAAATAAAAAAGCAAACAAATGAAAATTTTCAGCTGAAAGTAGGTAGAAGCAACTCATGCTAACCCATCAGCAGATACTGTGTGCTTTGGGCTCCAGCAGTGGCGCCAGCCAGCAGAGGCACTGCCGGCCTCATACCCAGGCCTCCTCGGCTCCTGGAGGTCGCTTGCTTAACACAGACGGGGAACAAACAAATCCTCCCTCTCTCCTGCTTTCCTTCTTGCTTTTAATTTTGGAACAGTAGGCAATAATGCTTTGCCACTACTCTTTCTGGCTTGTAGGTCAGGGGTGTCGTTGTTTTAGCAGGTTCAACCTGCATATTTTCAACCTTGAAAAAATAAAAGTGCCCAAATTGACTATATTTCTATTTTTGGTCAGTTATCTGCTGCAGGCAGAGCTTCATGTAGGAGTTCTTATTGCGGGTTTCTATGACTGCGTCCCTCACGAGTTCTATGAACATCTGTGGCCACAGTTTCTGCAGGGCTTCGTTCTTCATATTGATTTCTGCGGCTTCCTTCACAAGGTCCTCTATGTACATCTTGCAGAATTTCTTTTTTTCTTTTATATCCTGTTTTTTTTAAAAAAAGAAAAACTCATATTATTTTATAACTTATCTAAAAGCCAAAGTAACCACTAGAGAAGCCAGAAAGTAGAAATAATCTATTCCGGCCCCCTTTGCCTCTCCCACCTGCCCTCCAGACCAGGCAGTCTTTCCTAGCCACTCACGACAGAGCGCCCCGCTGGAGTCCAGCCTCAGGGAGCCCACGGCTCTCGGCCACTCCTCCTCTTTGGACAGCTCTGTTAGAAACTGCAATCCTGGGTGGCAACCATTATTTCTCCCATTTTAGTTCAGGTCGTTTCGCTCATACTGTTAGGTGAAAGCATAGTGCCATGGCTGTGAGGTTCGTATGTCAGGGAATGGACAATGGTGATTTGGTAGTTTGGTGTTTGGTAGAACACTTTAAATACTGTGGTGTTGGACACTGGTGTTTGGTAGAACGCTTTAAATACTGTGGTGTTGGACACTGGTGTTTGGTAGAACGCTTTAAATACTCATACTCTGAATTTACTCTTTAGTATAGGAAAGTGTATAATGGAACATTACACTAACACATATGGCCCAGGCCATTTAGACAAAGTTGGAGAAAATATACAAGGAGGAAGAGGAAATATACATAAGTGTGGGACCCAGAACACGACCTTCTAAAGAAACAGTGCTCCCTTCTCTACTTCTGGGTCTGGCAATCTGCAGATGAAAAACTTGGTTCTAAATGCAGCAGGGGAAGTTTGGCCTAGAGGATATTTCGGCATTTGGGCCTAATTTTCCAAAAACTAAAACAAAGCTATTTTGTTGGGACTAGAAGTACAGCCCACTGGTACTTGACTAGCAAGTGTGAGGCCCTAGATTTAATCTCCATACTTTAAAAAACCATTTTGTTTAATACAGGAATATTTATTTTGGCTATTTCTACTTCTGGGGAGCATCAAGTCATGATGACGAGAGTGTCGTCATATATGTGGCAAACAACACAGCACATCAGACTGTCAGCACTAAAAGAAGTAATTATGTCAGTCAGTAAAGGAAGAAATAAGAAATGCTAACAAGACAACAGATTTAGGAAAAGGAGCCACTTACATTTCTAGCTGAAATCCAAATACCAATAATTTCAAGGTGAATTAAAGAGTTAAATTTAAAATATTACAACTGTTGTCATCAAGATTATACTTAAGGTTTGCAATAAGAAAAATGCTTATAATGTTAAGTGGAAAAGAAAACTAATGGAATTTGACAGGGCCTGAGCTATGAGTGCACACATTTGTCAATATTCAATCATGGCACATCAAAGATTTATACTTCAGTATATAAATGTCACCTCTAGTCAAGAAACTGTACCAAGTATGGACCCTACTTAATGGATGCTGAATTACTTAGAATCAAACTAATATTGGCAATTATTTTGAAATCAATTTTAAAAATACAGACACATGGATGGATAGAGGGATGGGTAGATGTAAGGTAGGTGATGGAGCAAATATGCTATAGAATATGATGTTAATAGTACAATGTAGGTTTTGAGTGTTTACTGTAAAATCCTTTTGACTTAGCTATGTTTGAAATTTCTATTAAAAACTTAGAAAACAATGCATAGAGAACCACTTATGAAAATATACTGAAGTATCATTAAGATTGGGTTGTGAAACTGTTTTTTTCCTTTTTCCTGTTTTCTTCTTTTCCCAACTGTTTGCCATCGTTAAGATGCAAAAGTTTTAAATTCCTTTCTGGTTAATGTAAATTAATGAGTCCGTTGCCCTCCTTCCCTAGCAGAGGCATATTTTGGAAAATTTCTTCTGACTTCCAAGACATATCAAAATAACCAGTCAACATGCAGGGGTCAGCATGCTGATTTAATGTAGTTTATGTGCCAAAGCAACAGGTCACTGGGTTGACCTAACCATGAAAATATGAACAGATAAATGCTTTTGGCTGGCTCCTTCCCTGATGAATCTACTTCTCTGACTAAAACGCAGCCTGGATTCAGTCACCCGCACTAGGTGAGTTTGCTGCAGAAAGCAGTGCTAGCTGCTGCCCTCTAACCCTCACTCAGCCTGGGCTACACTGGGACGGCCAGAGAGAATGACAAGTGTGAGCTGCAGGACACCGCAACTAGGATAAGCGATAGTTTACAACAAGCCATGCCGCTATCCGAGGAAAAGCACTAAGCATACTCAGTGGGGAAAAAGAAGTCCCATGACGATCAGTGAATTTTTATAATAATTTAGGGATAACAAAGTAAACTAATAAATGATGCATTCTGTTAAATCATTTATACATAATGTGAGTTACAGTAAACATTTTGTAATTGACACAGTATAATTCTGGGAGTTTAAAATTTTCCTGTTAGAGCTTCTTCCATTGTTTCTCTACGAACTTGTTGATACAGAATTACATCTGTTATAATAACCCTTAATTTAGTAATTGTGTTTAAAAGCATTTTTACTTCATTCTCCTCTCCTCCAAGCCAATTACTATACATTTCTGCAGAGTGCACCCTATAACTCCTCAGGGTCTGCCAGGACAACTCATCCTGCCTGTCTAAAATGATCTTGTCAAAAGCACAAGGAGGTACACTCGTGCCGTGACCTGCTAAGGAATTGCTGCTCTTTAAGTAACCCTTTTTCCATTCTCAAATGCTTTCACATCTCTATTTCTTTTTATCTTACAATATGGCCATGAGTCAGTTCATAAAGCAAGTACTTTACAAGTTCAATACTGAAGAGATGAACCCTGTACAGTACTATTCACATTATTTCTTTGAACTAGAAGTTTGTTATAAAGATAAGATGGTTTGGAAAAACTATGAGCCTATAGTACAATTTGTTATAGAAGCAATTTTAATTACGGTGGCACTTGTTTTAGGATTTAATTCATATTTTCATTTTAGAAATGGGAAACTTGGTTGAGAGACTTGCTCAGGATTAAACGTCATCTATGAAAAAATGCTTAGAGAAAAATTCTAACTTTATTCTTGAGGAACTGGCAGGCTGGTTGGAAGACAGACTACACACATAAAAAGCTGACAAGACAACGAAACCTACTAATATATGCTGAATGAAATTGTCAGCCAGTAAATATACTCGGCATTCAGAGACAGAGTGCTCTGTGCATCGGGGCAGTTAAGAAGTCTTCAGAGAGTACCACAGGGTACCCCGTGAAAGAATCCAAGATCAGGAAGAGGAAGGCCTTGCTACTGACGCACTTGATCAATAATCCACTGCATGACCTGAATACTTTGCCTGAGTTTCCACTTTTCTCACCTATCTACATGCAGAAATCCCTATCTACATGTAAAATCCCTGTCAGTGTGCTGATCCTATGTCCACCTCACCTCTTTCCTCAGATGAGTCAAAAAATGGAGCGCTCCAAAGCAACAGACCTTTAACTTGCATGAACGAAGTCTGCTTCACCTGACTTGTGAGGAATGTACCTCAGTTAACTTTGCTACAGCTCAGGCCGTACGGGGGCGGGGGGAGTGAGCAAGCACTTGGCGCTGCTGGTTTAAGTAGTTTTCAAGGCATGGAGCATGGTGTAAGCGAAGGGTGATTAAGGGCCTTGGGCAGGGTCTCTCAGGTAATGAGCTGGAATCAGAGGCTCAACGCCAAGTCTCCTGACTGCTAGCCCAGTGTTCTTTCCGAAATATTAGGTGGCGTCAGTCCTTTCTTTTCCCTTTGCATTTTCTCAGAACAGGAGTCAACATTTCCTGTCTTTACTTGTTCATTGCTTATTGATTGATCAAACCACTTTAATCAAGACTTTGCTTATATGACTCCATTGAGGCATTTTCCATTAAAAAAAATGGCCTTGACTGCCACACTAATCGAACTTTCTTCTTTTCCAGTTTGTGCCCTTGGAGTGTTAAAAAAATCACGTCCTACCCAACCAAGGCCATAAAGATTTTCTCTGATTTTAAAAATAAGAACTTTAAAGTTTTATATTTCAAACTTGGGTTTTATTTGGTCTGGAGTTAATTTTTTGTTGTAGAGTGTGAATGGATTCCGTATGCTTTTCAGACTGGATAACTCGTTTGCTCAGTATCGCTTATTAAACAGTGATAGATTGTGATGCGTCTTACGCCTATCTGCACAAGTTCCCCTGCACGCGCGGCACAGCTCCGCTCTCTACCGCCCACAAGTCTTTGTGTCCGTCTCGACATTAATTACAACTACTTTATAATCATATCTGACGAATGATGAGGCAAGTGCTTCCTGCCTCTATCTTGTATATTTCAGCCTTTTGCTCTATTATATAACTTTTAGAAACAGCCAGGACATTTCCACAGATAACCCTGTCCAAACTTATTTAGAACTGTCTTGTATTTGTGAGTGGATTTAGAGAGAATTAACATCTTTATAATACAGGGGAGACTTTGTACCCGTGAATAAACTACTTAGTTCTTCAATGATTTCCAACAAAATTTCATAATTTTCCCCATGAAGGGCTTAAACATATCTAATTATCCATTCCTACAGTGTTTGTTATTATGGTAAATGATATCTTACTTTGAATTTATTTTGGAATAGTAATATAATCTTCTTTTAATTGTTGGCCCCTCCCTCTTTTAAAAACTTATTTCTAAATGTTCTTTATAATTTAGGGAATATGAGTTGAAAACTTACTTTTCCAGTTCATTGTCTTTGCTTATTTTCTCTCTCCTCATCTCAAGGCTACAAAATAATTTTGCAGTTTCTTCTAGAATTTTTTGCTTTCATTATAAACTTAAAAATCTCTAACTCATTGGGAATTTATACTGATATAAAATATCTGAACCCAGGTTTTCTTTCTTTTTTCTCAAATAGTTTGTCAGCTCACAAACATTCATTAGATAGTCCACCTAATTACTTTGGGATTATTTTTATCATATGATAAGTTATCTTTTTTTTTTGATAGCAGGGATCGAACTCGTGACCTCACACTCACCAGGCAGGCACTTATGCCACTGAGCTAAATCCCCAGCTAAATTATCTTTTATATTTGGATATATACTTGAATTTTCCATTTTATCCATTAAATTATCTCTTCATAATCGTTCTGTCTTAACTGACAAGACTTTATAATATGCCTTAGTCTACAGTATGAGGCTTCTTCTCACTGGTCTTCTTTTGTAGAGTTTTTGTGGCTATTTTTTCCATAATGTACTTTGGGACCAACTTATTTTAAAAAGTCTCAACAAAAAAATTTTTGGTATTTTTATTGGGATAGCATTAAAATTTTTTACTAACTCAAGGAAAGTTGATATCTTTTGCATGAGGTCCTTATTTAAAACACGGTAGTCTTTTTTGCATTCTTTGTTAAAGTTTGTTTAAAGTTTTCATTACATAAATCTTTTAATTTATCATTATTTTACTACATGTTAGTCCATTCTGTACTACTATAATGAAATACTTGTGACAGGCTACTTTTTTTTTTTTAATCAGGAATTGAACTCATGACCAGGCAGGCATAGTACCACTGAACTATATCCCTAGACCCCTCATACAGGTTACTTTATAAAGAAAAGAGGTTTATCTTTGCACACAGTTCAAGAGGCCCAAGGCTGAGGGCTGCTGCCAGTGATGATGGTTTTGCTGGCAGTGACCAAGGCAGTGCAAGGCATCTCATGGAGAGAGGGGAGTGGATGTCTGTCTGTCTCTGTTTCTCACCTTCCTGCTGCCATGAGGTGAACAGCTTTATTCAATCACATACTCTCTGCCGTGATGTTCAGCCTCATCACAAGCCCAGACACAGTGGAGCCAGGCAACCAAGCGCCTGAATAAATCTTTCCTCCTTAATTTCCTCAAGTATTCTGTCACAGCAATGGAAATGTGACTATCTCACAGGCATTGCTGTCTTGATATTGACTTCAATGACGTATTAGTATCCTAGTACTGTGTAACAAATAACTTCACGCTTGGCAGTTTCAAACACCCAGCTACCCTGGTTTCTCTGCACCTGAAATCCAGGTGTGCTGGACCTGGCCACTGTGCTCAGGCCTTAGAAGGCTGCAATATGTGTTCCTTTCGGAAGCTCTTTCCAAGCTCAAGTGGTTGTTGGCACATTCAGTTCCCTGTAGTGCTAGGACTATAGGGAAGCCCCCATTTTCTTGTTGGCTGTTGGCCCAGGGCTGTTCCCAGTCCCTAGACATTCCTCAATTTCTTGCCATGTGGCTGTCTCCAAGCGTGGTGGCTGAGTCCTTCCAGGTCAGTAGGGGAATCACTCAGAGAGCCTGAGTGTTTGCAGAGGACCTGCCAGATCAGTCAGGATCACTTGGGATAATATCCCTGTTCAGCAGTCAAAGAACCAGGGATCTTAATTACATAGTCGCAGTCCCCTCTTACCTGTGGTTTTGCTGTTATGTGTGGTAAACTGTGGTCTGAAAATATTAAATGAAAATTCCAGAAACACAATTTATAACTTTTGAATAATTCTTATGATAGTGTTACATTATTCATTTTGTGACTAGCTATTGGTAGTCTTTCTGTGCCTAGTTTATAAATGAAACATTATAAGCACTTATGTATGTATAGGAAAAACAGGGACTATGTCAGGTTCAGCACTGTCCATGGTTTCATGCATCTACCAGGCTCTTGAAACGTATGCCCTGAGGGGAAGGCAAGGACTTACTGCATCTGCAAAAACTCAGTTTGCCATGCCACATTCTACTGATGAGAGCTGTTCAATTATAGATAACTACTTCACAAAGCACTGACCCACTGACCGTTTTTCTTCCCCTACCTTTGTTTTTGTGTGTGTGAGTGTGTGGGGAGGGTTAGGGGGAGCCAGAAGATCAAGGCCAGGGTCTTGGGCATGCTAGGCAATTCTCTACCACTGAGCTACAGATCCTGCCGTTTCTTTCACTAGAAGAATTTAAAGCAGAATCTGAATATCTTTTAGGATGCTACAAAACATATAATTGCATTGAGTTCTCAAGTGATTTTGCAAGCCATAATCCTTAGAGCTCTATGGATTTCAGACATTTCAGGATTGGGAGGCAGTCTATCAAATGAAGCCCCATATCCACTCTGTTTGCTTTGCAAACAGCAGCTCTGCTGTGACATACCGAGCTATTAGCTACAGTATGGCTTCATAATGATTATACAACTGTTAAAACATGAGAAAACCAGTTTTCTGGCCATTTCACTTCTCAATTATATACGTGTGAAATATAAAGGATTGGAGATATGCGTGTGCGTGTGTGTGCGTGCGTGCGTGCGTTTGTTTGAATTAAAGTCTTGCTATGTAATTCAGGGCGGTCTTGAATTCACTATGTAGCTCAGGCTGGCTTCCAACTTGCTGCTTCCTGATCTTCCTGCTTGGCCTGCTGAGTGCTAGGATTACAGAAGTATACCACCTATAAGCACCTATCTATCTGTCTGTCTATCTATCTATCTATGCCTACACACACACACACACACACACATTATCTGTGTGAGGAGATACATGGATGTATCTCTATTTCTGCCTTTGGAGACAAATGCATAGAGATAGATGTTGACCTCTATCACTCTGTATTTACTGGTCTCTATGTCTAGGTATAACCTGTGCGAGGAGACATGTGGATACGTCTACATCTGTTGTACACAGGTGTATCTGCCCACATGGTCCCTTGCACATAAGTCACCAATGTTCAACAGAGGTGTCTGCCCTTTCATCCTGCAAAAACCTTCTGAAGAATCTTAACACTCTGATTATTTTAGCCAATTGGTTTCTTCGGCTTTCCTGTGAGCCCTGTGAAGGTAGGCTGCATCTTTGTCACCCCTGAGCACCATAAAACTGTATTGCCTCAACAAACCTCTGCACACATAAAGAAATATAATGAATTAGTTCTCCAGTTCCTCTGGGAAACTAGCTCTATTGGGAACAAAAGAGATGATATGATATGATTAAGAACACAGACATTCCTGGTGTAGAGTGAAAGACATGAATTAAAACTTCGCTAGTCCACAATGAGGTAATAAAAATGGAGATTCTGCTGTATCTTTTGCTGGTTTGATAAGGGCTAGTTAGGTACTCACATACAGCTTTATCTCTCTTCTTAATCCAGATAGATCAAGATCCTGGTCCGATCTTGGTCTAGAGTTTTGGTACAGATTTTTTGGAACATCTTTTCCTACCAAGGGAAAGATACTGAAACCAGAGCTCTCTTTTGTCTCCCGGCTCTATTTCTTCCTGTTCCTTGATGCATATCACCCCCAGTTCTCTACGTAAGGAGGACAAAAGGAACAGCCCCCAAAGTCCCAGGCCGTGTGGGAAATACTCAGTGCTATAGGTTCCGAAGAATAATGGTATTTTACCTCTAACTTTTCATTGTAAAATTCCCTTGTGGCATAATTTAGTGTAGCACGATTTGTGTTTTCTCCTGCAAGTCTTTTGCTGTCATTATTTTCCTCATTGATGATACCAGGTTTTTTCCCTTTGGCTTCTAGTAGATACCGGAATTGCTTTTTCCTAAAGAAACATAATAAAAGAGATATAGTAAATTATTCATCTGATTTATTAAAATGTATCTTTTTTTTAACTTTTAGAGGAGAGCACATGCCTTTTTGAACAAAATTTATTATTTATTTAAGATCAGTCTGGCATCCCAATTTTTCTAATTAAGCTGTTCAACTCAAATTCTTTTGTTCTACAATTATCAGTCACCAATATAAACATGCTTAAGCGTTTCCAAAATAAAATCTCTTCTTCAATAAACATTAATACAAGAATTAACCCAATTAAAGCAGTAGTAGACCAAATTTCCAAAGTCCTTACATCCTATAAAATCTGTCATCTCTAATAAATCACACAGATAGTTCATAATTCCCATTTTCAGCTTCGTATTATTGTTCATAGCTAGAAAATGGAATAGGATGCTTCCTTAACTTTAGACAAAAGCCAAGCAAAACCCCCAAATTCTCCAGTTGTCAGCGTATCAGGCAAGAACTGGTAGGTGGCTGAGCAGGGAAGCAGGGTGCCCCTGGTGAGCGGGGAGAGGTACAGAGGCCGAGCTTAGGGTGCTGTTTGCACTGCCTCAGCCCAGGTAGCCTGCACGAAGACCAGTGTCCTGTTCTCACCACTTACACGTCACTTTACTGTCAACTGAAGACTAGGGGTAGAAGACGTACGAATCTTTAAAAAAATTTCTTCTTTTTTGCATTTAAAAAAGATAACAATTATTTTAGAAATTTGGGGAAGCAAAACATTTGGAAGCTATAAAGAAATATATAAAAATCACCTACTGGTCTATAGCTCATAAATCTATATAAATTTGTAATGTTCACATTTGATACAGCTTTGACCAGGCTTTCCATAAATTTTAAAAAAGGTAAGCTCATACTAAGCATTCTATTTTGTATATTATTTTTACTGAATGCTATATGATAAATATTTTCTATGTCATTAAAACTATAATTTCAAAGAATGAATAAAAGCCAACTGGAATACATATTGCAATCTATCTAATTAGTCCCTTTTAACAAATATTTAAGTAGTATAATTTTGCTTTTGTAAAGAAAAAGTGAGTAGTATATTTTATTTGTATTTTCTTAACTGATTTTTAAGTTACAGAGGCAATTCTACACACATTTTATACCATCTTTATTAGATTTTTTCAAATAATCTATTTTGCTGTTTTTCTCTAATTTTGTGAAACACATTTTTAGCTCAGTAATGTCCAGCTTTTATTATTTTCTGATATACCCAACTTAAGGCTACGTTTAAACAATTCAGCAAAATTTGAAATCTGGTATTTTTTTCCCTTTCAGTTGAAGGTGGTTTCAAATTCTCATTCTGAAACTGTCTCTAACCTGTGGATTATTTAGAAATGTGTTCCTTGATTTCCCAAAACATTGGGGTCTTTGGGGTGTCTTTTTATTATAATTGGGTTAAAGTTTAATTGCTTTTTAAATTTTTTTATTTTTTGTGGTCTGGGGATTAAACTGCAGCCTTCACACTGAACTACACCCACAGCCCTGTACCCCCCACACTTAATTTTTTTTTTTTAGATAAGGTCACTAACTTGTTAAATTGCCCAAGGTTCGGCTTAAATCTGCAACTTTCCTGCCTCAGCACTTCAGAATACTAGAATTACATGGATGTGCCATCATACCCCACTTTAAATTGCATTTGGAACACAGAATATGCTCCTTATGATTTCAGTTCCTTGTAATCTGTTGACCTGACCATCTGGGTATATTTGGTCAATTTTAATAGATGTTCTATGAATGCTTGAAAACAATGTGTGTTCTGTAGTTACTGGGGACTAAGTTTTTGGAATGTCTACTAGGTCAAATTTGTTACCATGTTATATAAATATTTTTGCATTCTTTGTCTCTCCCTCAGAAGCGATTAAAACTTCTGTGACTGTGAGTTGTTCTGTCAATTTTGGAGTTGTAAGTTTCTAGGGCTATGCTAACAGATGTGTACAAATTTAAACTTTGTGTCTTCTGGCAGCCCGAACCTGCTATCATTTTACCACTTCGGTAGATTGATGAGGTCATTTTAGAGCTTCCTTGAATGCGCGTTCTCTATATTGAGATTTTGTATCTGAGGTCTATTGCTGGGCTGCTCAGTATTACCTTGTGCCTAGTTTTGAAACACAGAATGCAGGTAAGAAGATGGTCATGTGAGACTGCAGCACAGGCCTCAGTGGGCCTTGCGTATGTCCACTCTCTCTGAACCTCTTCTCTGCCATGAGAACAAGCCCAGGCAGGAGGATGGGAGCCCGTGGGGGGCAGAGACAAGTCGCCCCTTCCTAGACAAGGTTACATCCAGCCAGCCTCCAAACAAGTGTGAGAGCCCAGGTTGGACCAGCAGAGCTCCTACCCGAGCCAGAGGTGCACGTGAGCAGGAGGACCCCAGCCCAGAGTGGATGATAACTTGTGGGCTCAGAGGAAAAAGAAATACTTCTGTTCTACAGCAGTGAGTTTTGAGGTGTTTGTTACCCAACAATGCCAAAGTGACAGAAAAATAATTGCTGAGATAGTACGCCTTAGGCTTAATCTACCATTGTGGTTTTCATATTGAATTCACACACTCTTGGTCTTCTTTCTCTTTGCCTTCTTTCCTTCCTCTCCTTTCTCTTAGTAGTTTAGAAGCTATACATGTTTATTCTTTGGTTACCATAGAAATTACAGTGCAAACTCTTACTAACATTTATTCCTTCCTACTTTATAGGACTGTATTTTAATTACTTATTTTTAGACTTCACACAATGTTGCTATTGCTGCTTTATGCAGTCAACGTTCATTTAGTTTTATCCAACATATTTGATGCTTTTCTTGCTGTCTAGCTGTCTTGTACCTCAGATCTCCTAAACGGGACCACCATTCCACCTTAATTATAAATTTTATAATTTCCTTTAGTGCAGGAATACTAATGAGAACTCTTCTAGGTTTCGTTTCCAAGATTTAAAAAAGAGTATTTCATCTTTATTGTTTAAAGACGTTTTTCTATGCACAGAATTCTAGGGGTGGCAATTAATTTCCTTCAGTGCCACGAACATACCACTCACTCCCCTGTTCTTCTGGCCTTCACCACTGCTATGACAAAGTCAGTGCTGGTCTGCACTGGTTTGAAGACAGCCTTGCTTTTTCCAGTTGTTTAAAAATCTTTCACTTCATACTTCGTGTTCTGCAGTTTCATTATGATATGGTCATATGTGGACTTCTATTTACCCCATTTGGGATTTATTTAATTTGTAGATCAATAGGTTTTTTCCATTCTGAAAAATCAATGTTGCCATTACCTCTTCAAATATTGCCTCTGTTTCACATCCTTTATTGATGTTTTTTGAAGCTCCAAACAAAGATAAACCTTCCATCTCTCACTCCATTCTCCGAATTTCTTAATCACTTTTCTGCAAGTTATCTTCTTTTATTTTTGTGTTGCATTCTGGAAACTTTCCTCTAATACATCTCCCAATTTAGTGGATCTCTTTTCAAGGCTTTTTAATCAGCTGTTAAACTTCCCTACTCATTTTTAAATTTATCATATTCTTCACTTTCCTTTGGTTTCCTTTCAGATTGGCTGATCACTTAAAACTTTTTATTTTCTCTGATTGTTTCAAGCTTACATTTTATTTCATAAGATATGTAAGACATAGTCACGCTGTTATCTGTGAGTTATATCTCCAGTCTTCATGGGTCTCTTTCCATAGTGTTTTTTTTATGCTCTTAATGTATACAAGATGCCTATCTCCTTTGGGGTGTTATTATCTTTCATTTTGTACTGGTCACTGTTCTGCCTGTGTGTGTGTGTGTGTGTGTGTGTGTAGAGACTGAACCCATGACCTTTGCACTGAACTACATCTCCAGCCCTTTATTTATTTATTTTAAGACATGGTCTTGCTAAGTCACGAAGTTGCCCATGTTGGGGTTGAACTTTTGATCCTGCCTCAGCCTCCCAGTGTGCTGAGATTATAGGCACGGCCACCACATGTAGCTGGTCAGTATTCTTAAGGATTACCCATGGGCATTCTTTGAAACTGTATGAAAGTAATTTGCTCCAGAGATATTCAGATATTAAGATACCGAGAAAGAGTAATGTTTAAAATTTGATTTTAAATTATCTAAGTATTATAAATCCAGGCTACCAATCTCTGTGAGGGCTGTCTTTTGTTTCTGTCTTCTCAAGTACAACTTTCTGCTTTTCTACTCATAGAGGCAACTTCTCCTGAGAGTGGGGAGGAGGTAGGCTTAGTTCTGACACGTCTTTAGCTATGGTATAGCTACTAGGTGACCCTTGGTAAGATTTCAATTTATATTCAACACTGTAGACAGGGTACTGGGCTTTTGTTGCCATCATTCCTGCTGTGTGAGGGTAGCAAAATCAAAACTTGTTTACCTGGAATGCCTCCAGGCTAAATGCAGCTTCTGCAATATAAAATATGCACTAGCTCTGCATATTTTCCCTCCCTTCTCACCACTCTATCCATTTCACAGCAAAAAAACCTTCTAAAAGTTAGAAATTGCAAAAGTGATGAGTGTCTTTTTATGCTAACAAGACGACAGGAGACTTCTGTTTCCAGGTAGCTGCAGAATGGGTACTGGTTACCAGGCAGGCCAAGGGGGTACTAGGAGAGTGTGGATCTATTGATCTGTGAATTATCTAACCTCATTGTTCCATCGCCTGATTAATTCTAATAGTTTAATAGTTGAGCATTTGGATTAACGGGAAAGTAAATTTTTGCCTTTAATGGTCACTTATTCTGTTTTCAATTTATTACTTCTTTAAAAGTAACTGTTATCTTTACCAGTATCTATTTTCTTGTTTTTTAAAACACTTTGCAGTGAAAGCTTCTTTCATTTCTTTCTAATCTTTCTTGTTTTCTAACAAGTACATTAAAGATATATAATTTCCTTTCAGTACAGTTTTGACCACATCCCAGAGATTTTTGACATATGTATTCTAGTTGTCAAATACAGTTTTATATAATTTATTATTTTAAATTTAATTTCCTCTTTAATTCAAAAAAGGGCAAGATTTTTAGAAGTTCTTCAAGAAAAAAAAGGAATGTAAAGAACAAACAAAACCAAAACAGAAAGCCAGGCGTGGTGGCACATGCCTGTAGTGCCAGCACTCACTCAGGAGGCTGAGGCAGGAGGATCACTGCAAGTCAGAGGCCAGCCTGGACTATGTAGTGAGTCCAAGGCCAGGAAGAACTACACAACAAGACCATGTCTCAAAAAACAAAACAAAACAAAACAAAACAACAGCAACAACAAACACTTCAAATCAAAACAGAACAAAACCTAAAAAGAGAATTAAAGAAGTACACACTGTAAAAAGTATCTCCACACTTTTATATCTTAGTTTCCCTGTTCAACACTTAGAAGTTTTTCTTTCCTTAAATTAAAAAACATTTTTAAATTGCACAGGCATATCTCTGAAACATATATTCCATTTCTCACAAATGCAGTATATTATACAAGTATTCTGTACTTGTATTTTTATTTTCTGAGAGATGTTTTATTTTCTTAAATGGAAGTTTCATATAGGAACATTTAATTACTTTTAGAGCTCTAAATAATCGGTCTTGTACAGATGGACATTTAGTGAGTTTTTATAATTTTGTTGTTATAAATACTGGCTGCAACAAAAATTCTTGGACACAAATATTTGGGCTCATGTAAAAAAATTAACCATAGGACAAATTCCTTCCACTGAAATTGTTAAGTTAAAAGGTATGTACATTTTAAATTTGTTAGATATTGCTAAATTGCCATAAGAAATAATTGCAGCAATTATCATTTCCACCAACGGTGCATAAGAACTCTGTTGCCAAGTTGTATACAGCTTACAGTCTTTCTTCACAGTTATCTCATTAATTCAAAATTTGCACATTTATAGGTTTGACTAAAGTCAAATGGCCTCTTTTTAAAGCTTAGAGGCACTGGTATTTTGTTTTCTGGAGTCTTACTTATCTTGTTTTTGTTTTGTTTTGTTTTTCCAGTTCCAACTGAATACTGTTTCTAGCTCTCCTACCAATTGAACTCAGGGCCTCCTCCACGCTAAGGACTGCAAGACACCCATGGCCCCTAACTCATTATTTTCTAATTTTATGATATTATGATCAGAAAATGTGATCCATATGAGTATGTTTCTGGAATACCAGGGAATTTTCTTTGAGTTTAATATATGTTCACTTGTCAACATGTATAGATGCTTAAATATATACATGTATTTTTTTTTTTCCTGAATTGGCCATAAAGATTTTGGAATAAGATTTTAAGTATATTTACTTGATACAGTATATTATTTAAATCCTTCATATTTTTTATTTTGGTTTATTTGATCCAATTGATTAAAAAATTATATTAATGTCTACTACAAAAACTAAATCTGTCAATATATATTTCTACTTGTTGGTGTATTTAAAAGCTGTCATCTTGCTTACATTGTTTCATGGCTATTGGTAGACTGTCCTCTTTAGTGTCATCAATTCTATTGTCATTAATATTAATTTTCCCATATTTGTTCATTATTGGCATTGTCATATTATATATTTTGTTTTCAACCTTCACAAGTTTCTCAAAAACAAGTAACTTAATTTTTAATCTAATCTGAGTTATTATCTATTAATGAGAATTTCACCCATTAATATTTATTATAAAACTCAGATGCTATTTTCTTTCCTGTTTTGTGTTGATCAGGATTATTTTTTCCTTTTCTTTTGGTAGCTTAGCAAATACTTTTTTTTTCTAATGGGAGCTCTTTACATCTCAATATATATAGTTAAACATGTATTTTTCCATCAATTTTGTTAATTTGCTTTAGTCTCTCCTATGATTGTGTAGTCCTTCCCTATAGCACCTGATAGCTACATTTCCCTAATTTATGGTATATCTCTAGTTAACCAGAGTATAATCCACATGAAAACAAGAATGCTCTTTCATCTTTATATTCTTCAACCTTTGAATAGGGCCAGCTTGCAAATAAGTCTAAGATATATGTCTGTAGGATGACTCAATGGCACAGCTAAGAGCTATGTGAAGTTTATTACTTTTTCTAGTGTAAGAGCAATCACCAAAACTTTTAAAAATTACCTGGCATCCCCCAGAATTGAAATCAGATGATACTGAGGTAACTCGGAGGATGCTACATGTGCTAGGATCCCAAAGAGTCTTTCAGCCATTATCATATCATTCTGGGTCACCTGAAAAGAAGCAATGGAGAGGGCTCAGAAATGACAGCATTTCTTAGCTCAATTAAGAGTCTTTTAGCTGAGGAAAGTGCATTTTCTTGGTCGGTAGAGAGAGGGTTTTCTTTGTGATTTCTCCTCCTTCCTTGAGCCCAATCAGAATGAAGATGTCCGGTCTAAAACATGGCTCCTGGAAGCTGACTGGGACGTATGTGCGATGAATTACTTCTGACTTATAAGCTGTGTTTCCTTACTTCAGGCACCTTACATTCTGAGAGATTTTTTTTTTAAACAAACCTTATACCTTCTTAAATTAGAATGTTATAGAGGGAAAACCCATAGTGTCAGTAGGAGGGATTGATTTTAATGAAGCATCCAAGGTAAGCCAGGGTGGTGCTTGTAGCTTTTTCCTTGAGAGAAGGAATTCTCACTGGATTGGCGAGGATGCCCCTGTTCACTTGAAATTTATGGCAGTTTTTTCCCCACATAGAATAACTTATCACAAGTACACCCTGTGAAGGCTCACTCCTACAGAAACCAACAAATTACTAAAGGACTTGGATTAAATTCTGACCACACTGTAGTTATAGACTAGGAGTACTTCCATTTAAAATAGCATCAATTTGTCTATACTGTCCAGTTGGTAAGTGAGGGCCACTTTGCTCCCTGTGGAACATTTGGCTACAGCTGGAGATTTTTCTCGTTGTCGTAGTTGGTGGAGGGGTGCTAGTGGAATCTAGTGTGTCATAACCGGGGATGTTGCTAAACATCTTACAAGGATGTAACTTAAACAAGAGAATCCCAACAATGAAGAATTATCTGGCTCAAAATGTCAATGGAGCCAAGGTTGAGAAACCCTTATAAAGTTAAATTTTGGATATTTTGAAAATTCATTCTAAACATTGCTTGTAATATACTACACAGGCATCTTCGGAAAAATCCACCACAATCCATAAACATTTTATAAAGATGCATCACTGCACACTGACGCCCTTTGTGACCCTGGACCTTCACAGTTGACAGGGCTACTGCTCCCTTAATCCTCCTAACCGACAGCCAGGTTGTTTGGTCCAATATAGTCACCTAGTGGTCAGTGCAGGCCACTACTCCATCTTTTCTTGATGCTCATAATTAAATTTAATTCTACTTTAAGCAATCTTATTCTCTCTTTTACAAAAAGGAATAAAAATGTAAAGCACATTACTGCATAATCAAAAATTATATGAGCAGTTATATTTTTAGGTATTTTAGTCGAATATCAAATATTCTCAGCACTGTCATTTAAAACAATTTAAATCAGAATAAATTATATTGGTTCTAATTCTTCTCTAATTATATTATTCTAATTTCTTTTTAAAATTCTTTATAATTTCAAAGTTTTATAATAGTGGATACTTCCCTAGTAATGATCTCCGTGTGGATAAATACACTATACAGGGTTAGTCACTATTTAGGGGCCATTAATGAGGGAGAATCACTCACTCATGGCCAAAATAATCCTTCTATTTCCAGTCTAGGCTAATTTTGAAAACCTTTGGGACAAATTGTCAGGTCTTGCCAGGGACTCACAGCCTCTCTCTGGGGCAGAACCGAAGGGCGCACATGAGTACCAAGGACTGAGCCAGATCTTTTGAGAACTAGTTGCAGAAGTTAACAGGCATCGGAAGGTTCCAGATTTGCCTGACACTCAACAGACGGCTGCCACTGTGGACACGGCCTGCTATGGCTGATGTAAATTTCATGTGGCTGCTTTTGCACCAACGCAGAGATCTCCAAGTCCCTAAAGTATGCTGGATTTCTGGAATTCAAGGTTAGAGATGGCTGTACGTATGCCAGCTCCAGGGACGTACCAACCGCTGTGGCAGCGAAGCCGACTCCAGTTTGTCTTATAATAGGGAGAATCTTACAAGGGAGAATCTTACAAGGGAGAATCTTACAATTATGTAATGCATGAAGACTAACAGCATATTAATTTTTTTCCTTTGGAGGATTATTTACATTCCACAGAGTTATAAACAGTTCCTCTCCTCTTCCAAATGAATATCGAAAAGAACACGGTCTTTGAGTAGCTGTGGGATTACCCTTGTGACAAATTTAGCAGAATCAATCTAAAAATAACCTTTGGTGATAATTTTCCAGCTATTTGACCCCATGCCTCAATTATCCAATATCGTCATGACACAGGCAGCTGTTACCAACTATTAACAAAGCAGTCCAGATGTTTACTTATCCTCCTCCCTCTCTGTCCTCCTCTCTACTCTTCTTTTTGTTCTTCCCTTCCTCTACCTGATTAGTTCACACTTAGATTTTACTCCCCTCCTTACCTTGCATGCCCGGCAGTCTGCAAAGCACCTTAAAAAATACCAAGATCTTATTACCTATAGAAGAGTTACTTGTTTTCTTTTTTAACTCTCATTCACAGCAGCATTTTACTTCTCTTATTGAGCACGAACAACAGTAAAACGTTATTACTATTCACCGTGATCTTGTTAACTATTTTATTTTTAAAATTATTCAGTGCTTTGTAAATTTCTGGGTAGATCTTTAGCTTTTTGACATTTTAAGTGTAGATTTTTTTTCAAAAAACAATACTTTTCAAAAATTGTGTCATGGTTACTTAGATTCCTAACCATTTGAAATCACTATTTCCCCTAAAAAGTACTACTGTTATTCTGTGGTTGGCTTAGTTGGCTTACCTCTGTTCCATTTATTTTCTGCATACTAAAATGGCTCAGCCTAAACAGCACATAGTATTTCCAGAGTGTAAAATTGACGACTGGATTTCCTTGAGGATCGACTGTCAACTGGTCAATACGACGAAGTTGTGCTAGTGCATTAAACTGCTGCAGCATGGCAAGATTTGTCTCCTTGAATTTAAGGTGCTGCAATAACAGAACACACACACACACAGACACAATCTGAATACGGAGCTTAGCCACCTTAAAATATGAACACACTGATCATCCCTCAAGTGAATCTGTAAGTGAATCAGCTCAGCAAGTATGTTTTCAATTACATTAAACCAGATGAATGTACTAAACTTGTATAGTTTTAATCCAGCCAATGTATCATTGGTGGAAGTCACCTAATACTAAATTCTATGTGATCCCTTCTGTAAAGGGCATCCTTATTATTAACAAACTATGATTCTTAAAATTATTTACATATGAAATAATTCAGATTCAGGAATTACAATGATATACTGACATGAAAGCTACGAAAGCCCCTGGAAATGAAAATTTCAGAACCCCAAATGCAGGGTGCATCATGCTGCTGAGAAGAACTACGGTTAAGTCATTACTACTTGTACCTTGCTAACTATGACATAGACTAGTTAAATCAAATCACTGAAGTGTCAATGCAGGTGTTCTATTGGTGAATTTGGGAGGTCTTCTCTAAACATACTGTCTCCAGTTGTGCTTATCTTCCTTAGGAAGGATGAAATTTTAAAAAGTTAGTATAAAAGATATCTGAGAAAACATTCAACTAACAGAGAAAAACAAAATAACAATTTATGAAGCAAGAACTCATTATAAATACTAGTTTCTACAAATGTATACTAATAAATAATACAATAACCTAATTGGGGAAGACTAACTTTCAAAATAACTTTAATTGACACACTAAAATTCTTTTCAATGTTATTATGGTACTACTATAAAAATTATAGTAGATAATATCCTTAAAAAGGTAAAGGTTGATAATAACTCAAAACTAGGATATGAATTAGTTCCATCTAGTGTGCTTTGGGTAATACACTGAGTTAGAATATAAACCATTACTGGAATAGAACTAATTATATAAATTATATACATGTCCCATCAATACAAGGTATAATATGTAATATAGTATTACGCAGTCTAGTTGAATGCCTGATGAGACAGAAATATATAATTTGAATCAAGTTGTGTTGGTACTTGCTGTTTGATAAAGGGTTGCTTTTAGAAATATACTTTCCAATATTAACACAAAACTGCAAGGCCAGTTATGATTAATAATTTAAATCCCTGAGCAAACAAAAAACAAAAACCACAAAAAAAAACTCCACAACTCTGAGCAAAAAGAAAACAAAACAAACAAAACCAATAACAACAACAACAAAAACACACAAAAAAATGTTTACCAGAGAATTGGGAAATTTAATCTTCAATTTAGGAAGCACTTGGACAATTTCATCGAATTCTATGAAGGTGAAGGAGACTGTCGTGATCATCCCTGCGGTCTGCACGCTCCAGTTCCGGTCCAGAGATTCGAGGGCCCCTGAGCCGTACAGGGAGAGAGTGTCTCCATCCACCTCCACCAGGTGTGTGTCTACGACAGACAAGCTTTGTAAAGCACTGCTGAGTCCTGAGTCAACAGCCCTGCAGAGTTCAAAGTGGCATTTCAAGGGAAAGTCTTATTATACAAAATAAATAACGGAATAGGAAGGCAGACCGAAAAAGCACTTCAGGGTATTACGTTAATTTCTAGAATTATACCCAGAGCACCTCAGACTAAATTTCAATAGATTATCTGGAAGTTTTGTATTATCCTAAACACATATTTTAATTAAAAAGAAGAACATGATGAACCACTACCACAAAAAATACCACTTCTAAACCCAAATGACTTTCATTAATTAAAGATAACCATTTAATATATCTTTAATACATCATTGATATGATTTTCATGTCAATATAAATAGGATTTTGTAATAGGTAAAACTATCCGGCTGGCACAATGCATTTCATACAGTAAGATTTCTATACTAAGAGCCATACAATATAAAATACGTTTATCAAATATATTAGTAACTGTTAAAATATTTTCTCCCTCAGATGTTGGATTAAGTAGTAACTTTGGCTTTCCTTTTTTTTGTAATTTTTAAGAGTAATTTTTAAGTCATGAGTAAAATCAATCAAGATTTCCTCCCCAATTTGAAGTAAAAAAGGATGGGAAACAACTCATCACATACATACACAAAATCTCTTCACATTACTGAATACGGTGACTGTTAAATTTTCAAAGTAGAAGCCATATTTTCTATAAAAGGCTACCTAAATGATAGCTACTGAGTGAATAAAGTATCTTGACCCAACTCAAAATTTCTGCTGTGAATAAAGACACAACTCTGCGCTTGATCCAACCTCTCAGCTCCATGCTTAGCTTTGTTCTATGTGTCTTCATTCTGGGATTTCTCTTTCACATTGTACTTAACTTGCCTTTTGTGTTTGCTCTGCTTTGTGCTGGTATGCACTTTTCACTCTTCTAATACCTTCCTTCTCACGCTGTACTATAATCATACATTTACAAACTTCCCTCTTCTTCCAAATAGTGAATTCATTAAGATGAGGGATCACATTTTCTCCATCTTTGGGGACTCTGAGGCCCAGTTATGGACTTTTTACAGTGTGTACCTGTTAATTATTAAAGATCTTCAAACTTTTTATAATGCTGCGGTGTTGGGAGGTAAGATCAAGCATTACCTTATCAGTTTATTACGCTTGTTTCAAAGACTCCAATTAACCCTTTATACATTTGTTTATTCAGTAACAAGCTGGGCAATAACATCAGTCTATTCTAAGTGAATCGGTAATCAAGAGAACACAAAAAAGCTTAATTTCTACCAGACTTAGGGCTAAAGAGAGACAATAATCAAACATTCAATAAGCAGTAGTATATGAAGCATCTTAGATGATAGTCTTAGAAAGGTAAAGGCTGATAATAGCTCAAAATTAGGATACAAATTAGTTCCATCTATTGTGCTCTGGGTAATACACTGAGTTAGAAAAACATGAATCACTGCTGGAACAGGACTAAGGATAGCAGTTAGTGTCTCACTGCCACTCAGATAAATGCGGCACACGTCTATTATAGCAATTATCACATTGCATTGCAAGTCCCTAGTGACTTGTCTGCCTCTCTTACTAAACACTGTGATTTTTCAAAGCTCAAATTTTGCCACATTTACTAAAGTAGAGCCAGCATCCAGCACAGCTCCTCACACACGCTTTGCCCTATTAATATTTCTTGAATTAATAAAATAAGAAAACCTTTATGGGCATTTGTTGAATATTAAGAAAGATTTCTAGCCAAAGCTGTAATTTCATCAAAAGGACAGAATTAGTGATGCAGGCACAGATTAAAGGTCAGCAAGAAAGTTAAACCAGGTGAGGCAAAGATATATAATGAAGAAGGAAGGTAAAAGAAAGAAGCTAGTTGGCAAATGTGTACCTGATTGCCAAAAAACCAGCAAAATAAGTTTACTTTTAATGCAAAAATGATGAGTGAATTAAGACTTACATACCAAAAAACATGAATGAATCCTTTGGGAAGTGTCGTTACTCTATACATATGTTTGGAAGTGCCTTAGTTTTCTTTTTCTACATAATTGAAAGTTTAAGAATGTAAACTCCAAAATAAAATGTCTATCACCAGAAAGAGACTATTTATCTTGCGTAAGTTTGCCATGCAAACTTCTGGGAAAAAAAATAAATGAAATAAAAATGAGTCTACAGTCAGCAAAAACAGTAACATGGTTCAAAGTAAACGTAATGTTCAACTTATACTGATCATGGCTATTTGGTAAGAGCAAATGTGAGTTTCTGGGCTGTAGACAGGCTCACACTTGTCAGTAGGAAATATAGCACCTGTTAAATAGTCAGATAATGCCTAACTCATTTCAGTTGTTTTCTGAATGAGGCTTTTAAGTTTATCCTTAAACTCTGCCCAATATTATCATCTTGCTCCTCTAAGGCGGTGTGTTGTGATTTCCATAAAGAGTGACTTAGAAAGCAGCTTAAACCATGTTTATGTGTTGGGGTTTGCCCCTGCAATTTTCATTATATGTTTAGCAGATATGTTCACATCTGGCCATAGATATATATCTATTAATTTATTTGTTAACATCTGCTGAAGTCCTACGATATAAAAGCTCTGTGCTAACAACTCTGACATAGGCTACTAAACTATCTGTACTGATAAGGAGTCATTGTAGAGATCATGTGCAACTTTTTGGATCTACTAAAATTATTACTCACTTTTACTAGGCTATGGTTCCAGAAATATAACTGCCCAAATCTCACCCTGCTATTAACCCAAATAAACTCAGGGATATACTTTCTAAACTGAAGTGACCTCAACAACTCTTTAAAAGGTTTTTTTGTGTTTGGCTTATTATGTGTCAGGTTTTGCGCTAGGCACTAGAGATATAAAAATAAATTAAGACATATTTGCCCTCAAAGAGCTCCAACTCTGGACTGGGGGTGGGGTGGAAAGGAAGATAAATGTGTACATTAAATGTAACATAATGTGCTTATTGTTATATAATGAATATTTAAACCATATGCTGTGGAACACAGAGAAAGGAATGACTAGTTTTTCTAGTGGGGAGAAATCAGATTTCAAAAGGAAGTAGCATTTGAACTGATCCTTGAGTGATGAATAGTAGAATTTCATCAGGAGCAAAGGAGAAAAAACAAAACGAACAAAGGTATAGAAGCCTGATTATGTGTAATGTACTCGTGTGAGCACAGTTCCAGTATAGCTGGAACACTGAAACCCAGGACTAGAACTATATACTGAGATATGCAAGAGAACAGGAGCTAGAGATGAAGGTTAGATTTTATCCCACAAGGAAGAGGAATGGAAAAGGGCTTTTAAACAAAAAAGTAGAATATCATATTCAACATATGTTCTTGGACAACTCCACAGTGCCATGCATCCATCTGTAGTGGAGCCGAGATGTAAGGATGAAGGAAGGGCCTGATTCACATAGATAAGTCAGTTAATTGCCTTTGTGGAGGATATGGCAGAGTGAGGCTAGATACAAAGGGATTAGTAAAATCAGTGTGAAAGTGTTGACTCACCCATATGAGGGCATAACAACAACAATAAAATAGCACAGTGTAGGAGAAATGGCATAGGCAAGAAAAGCACTCCTTAATTCAAATTCCAGAGCTGCATAATGGGTGATTCTGGGGGCAAGCTTTTTAATTTCTTTGAGTTTCAGTTTCATTTTATATAAAATGGTGATCATAACATATGAAGATCAGAAATAATAAAGGTATAAGCCATCTCTCATACTTAGCTCAACGTCCTTTACTGATTATTATTAGTAAATGAGAAGACAGACTTACAGATATTTAAGAGAAAATAAAGTAGGAGTTAGTGGTTGACTAGCTATGGAGAAATAAGGGTAAGGAGGAGTTAAATGTAACTTACATTTGTTGAGTGGTCAATTGGTCATTTGTTCTACTTTCTTACCTCTGTCTAACCTAAATTTACACTATAAGAAAGTTGATATTCTTCTCTAGAGAACCTACATTTTAATATATGTTTTCCAATAAAGCCCACTACATTTCTAATTATATTCTCTAATTCAAATATTAGTTATACAACAGCATACAACAGTATGACATTAAATAGGAATTATCTTCAAGATCTTTGCCAGTTAATTTCAAGTTCAAATGTTAGTCTATTTATCTTGACCTTTAGATAATGAATCAGGACAATATTGTATGCCTTCTAAATTAGTGGAGGACCCTAAGAAAAAACAGATAAATAACTTAATGCAATAAAGAGTTCTGAAATCCAAGTTAAACATAGAACACACTCACAAATGTCTAGATGGAAAATAGACAATATTTCAGAGATTTATGTATTTTTTTACTTAAATATGGGCTAGAACAAAAATACTTAAAGTCATTCGGAAGATTCTTTTCCCAGTGAATAAGTGGTGCTGATTCCTATAATAACTTATTTTATGAATTTCTGTTACAACATTCGTAGGTGTGGAAATTCATTTTATGCATTATATTTTATTATAGTAGTGTTGGTTAAAATACCACAGTGTTCATAGACAGGAAATGACCAAAAATAAAGCAGTTTCAGTCCATGCATCCAATGTAAGCAAAGAAAACATTACACCAAGTATTTTCCCATTTCTGCCAGGCAAAAGAAACCTGCAATATGTCATTTTACTGTAGAGCTGTCCCAAATACAGTGAACAGTGAAATCATTAATGGCATATAGCAAAGTTTTAAAGAATTTCTTCTCTTTATGTGCCTATAATTTTTCATGGACACTTGTTTCTGGGCATTTAGTTTACACACCCGTAAGCCAAAGGTCACAGACACTGTTAACACAAGAATTAGCCACTTTTTTGGCACTATGAAATACTAAAGACCATAAGTGATTGCTTAAAATGGAAAACCTTATGTAGTATTAAAAAAACAAGTGGAAACACTAAGGAAGAGATCTTATAGCTCTCTGATTAGCTTTCCAACTTCAGAAAGAATGAGGTTTATGTCATTCTCAAGAGATACATTTTAATTATATTTTTAAAGACATACAGAATGTAGCAAAACAACTCTACACACTGAAAATGCCTCCGTTTGCACTTTGAGATAAAACAGCAGATAGCCCGAGCACATGTGTTTGACATCTTTCTCTAAGATCCCGTTAAACAATGGTAAAACAACTGAAAAGGAATAAACCCACAACAAGCATGGCAGGAGAGGACTGTTGGCAGCAGCAGAACCAGCACACTTCTAGAAGCTGGAAAGTACAGACAAGTGAGTGATGAAGAAGAGGGAAAAGCTGTAGTCTTAATATGCAATGAGAGCAAGAACAAAGAGGACAGCTGAACTGCTCAAAAGAACTCTGAAAGGGAGGAAGAGTAAGTTCAATGAAGCATGGGGGTGAGTGAGATTGAAAAGGGGTGCTCATGGAAGATCTGTAAAGGGACATGCCTGTCTGGCCAACTTCCCTCACTGCCAAAGACAGTTCGGAGGAGGGGCATCACAGATCAGTGGAAATGGAACGGATGCTAATAAATAGCACCAGGGTAACTGGTTATTTCCACAGGAGAAAAAAAAAATCAGGTGTTTCTTCACACATAAATATCAATTCCAGGTGAAATAAAGACTTAGGAAAGGAAAACAAAATGGAAGAATATTTTAGAAACTTTTTCTTTTCTTAAATACAATTTAAATGAGTAAGCCATAAAGAAAGAAGTAGACATCTTGGAGTATTTGATATATAAATAGTATTTAAAGTCAAAGGCTTATATAACATTGACTATGGGAATCATGAGACAATAAGGTAACAAAATGTCTTCAAAAGCTTGTAATTCCTCAAAAGCTGATCTCACAGATGCTGAAGCAGATGAAATCCCAGACCAAGAATTTTAAAAACTGACAGTTAAAAATATCAGTGAGATGGGGCCAGGGATATAGCTCAGTGACATAGCACCTGACTGGTAAGCATGAGGTCATGAGTTTGATACCTGGTAGAAAAAAGAAAAAATTCAATGAGATCAAAGAAGGACAAGTGAGAAGCTAAAATAACCAGTGAGCTCAAAATATATACAAATAAGCAGCTGTATGCACTGAGGAAGACAGTGTAAGATATTGAACACCACCATGTCAATAAAGAGAGAGGTTCTAGAAAAGAACCTAGCAGAAATCCTGAAGATGAAAGCTTCAGTAAACCAAATAAAAAACTCAACTGAAAGTCTCTGTGGTAGAAAAGATGAATCAGAAGAAATATTACCAGGATTTAAACACAAGGTGGATGTACTAGAACAGTCAGGGATAATGAAGAGAGAATTAGAAACAAAGAAAAGATTACCCAAGAGCTCAAAGGCAACTCTAAAAGAACAAACTTAAGAGTCATCAGCCTTGTGGAAAGTGTCAAAACACAGCCTAGTGGCATTAAATACCTATTCAGCAAAATTATTGCAGAAAACTTCTCAAGCCTGGGAAATGAGATTTGAGAAATGGGGTTGAGACGGACACCCAGGTAAAGGAACCCCAAACTGAAACAACTAGAAAAGAACCTTTCTACGACACATCACAGTCAAATTGTCAGAAATTCAGAACCAAAAAAAAAATAATGTTAGAGAGAGGCACCAAACCACACAGGCAAACCCATCAGAAGAACATTTTTCTCAACAGAAACCGTCAAGGCTGGAAGGGATTGGAATGGAGGTTTTCAAGCTCTGCAAGAAAACTGACAATCCATATTCTATATCCTGAAAGGCTACCCTTCAAAATCAGAGGAGAAATAAAGACCTTCCATGATAGGAGAAGCTACAAAAATTCATGACCACCAAGCCAGTGTTGCATAATACTTGAGGAAATCCTACACAGAGACAATGAGGACAACAACCACAACGGAACCAGGAGGAACAGAAAACCTCGCTGTGAGAGTATGCAAGGAGGCAAACACAGACAGAACTGATGCCGACGAGGCTACGGGGGTGAGGGAGGGTGGTAAAAAGGAGCCTTGCTTCACTGCTGGTGGGAATGTAAACTGGTACAATCACTATGAAATCAGTAGGGAGATTCTTCAAAAAATAAAAACCAAGGATCCCACTCAGTGCAGTTCTTCCTCTTCTAGATATCTTCCCCAAAAGAGTTAGACATCATACTACAGTGATACGCACATACCTATGTTTACAGCAGCACAACTCATAGTAGCTAAATCTTGGAACTGGCCTATATGACCATCAACAGATGAATAGAAAAAACCATGGTATTTATATACAATGGAACACTATTATAGAGAAAGATAAATTTGAGTCTGATAGGGTTTTTGGTGCAATGAAAGAGAAAAATATGAGGTAAAAATAGCCTTTATTCCAAGGATGTGGAGAGGAGTCTAACCATAGACAGTCTAGCCACCTCTGACCGGAACGTGGGGTATGGGATATATATATATATAACCTCTGACTGAGGTTGCGCTTAGGACGGGCATTGATGACGCACAAGGGGCTGACTGGGACCTTTTTCCGCACCACTGGGAAAGGAAAAAGGAAGTGGTCATAGGGGAAGGAGGAAGTGACCTCAAGGTAAACATCCTTTTTTGGTTCCGTCTCCCACCGCTGTAATATTCTGTAACTTATTCTAGGGCAAAATCCTTGCAGAGTCATTTGTAGGAAAATGGATGTATCTGAATCTATAATGTTAAGTGAAATAAATCAGACATACAAGTTTAAGTTTCATATGGTTTCTCTTATACGAGAAACCCAAAGCACAAATAAATCTAAGAGTGAAGCAAAAGTTAGATAACAGGACACAGGGAGACAGATCTTTTGCAAATGGAAAGCAGTCTAAAAGATGAAGGGAGGTGTGGGGAAAAGAAGGTGAAGTAGACATAAAGAGAATTAAGGTATGTTATGCCTGTGTATCAACTCCCCCAGATGCATATAATCATCATATGCTGTAAACAGGTATTTATAATAAAAAAGAAGTTGCTCTAGGACCATATTAGAAAGATATATTAGTTATATAAGTTATCAGTTAGAATTTCTATTCTTGTTGCTTATTTTTCTAGCTGAAAGAGTTGAGAAGTTTCATAAGTGGACTCTTATGAAATATTTGACAGAAATAAAGTATACCTTAAAACTGAAATTTTGAAAGTTTAAGTCTAAATATATGTCAGACTGTTAAAAAATTTCTAAAGCATTAGCCTGAAGCCTCTCAAATCATTACTTTTAGTGTACTTTTTTGCATATGAAAGGCTTAAAGAATTCTAGTTAAACACTTGAAATAAAAGCTGTATTATACTTAGTTTGAAAAACATTTTAGCATTTGGTTAAGATAATAAAACAAATGTACTTCCTAGATAAAAATTAAAATATATCTCATCCTTGTTAGGCTTTTAAACATTATGAATATATATTTAAATTATAGATATATACATATAATATTCTCTCATCTACTTGACTCCAGTATGCTTTACTGGGAGGAAGAGAAATACACAGGTGTGGATAATGTCAGGCTCGCTCACTCTGTGATACAAGAAAAGAGGTTGTGAGCCATGGGAACACACGGATTCCACAGATCCTAACTGAATACTTACTCCAATTTGATCCCAAAGAGTTTATTACTGCTATTTAAAGAGTAAGGTTTTGTGCTGGCTGCTGGGGATACAACAGTGGCCAAGATAATCAAGACCCTCGGCCTTATGAAGAAGCTTGCATTGGCAAGACAGATGTGAAACATTAATCACCATGTAGGTTATAGAAAAGAACTCAGAGGAAGTGCAGGATAATGAGATGAAAAGGCAGTATCTGCTCTGGTCTCTGGAGTCAGAGAAAGGTTTTGGGACGTGAGGTCACAAGACCTCTGGGGCGCCTTGGAGTTAGCTAGGGCAGGGTCAGGAAGTACAAGGAAGTGGTACCAGTAGAAGTCTACTCTTACAGAAACGTTCTCAGCTAGGAAGGAAAGGAACCTAAAGAAAGTCAGCAAGGCTGATGGTGTGGTATGAAACAGCTAAGGGCGTTGGGGGCCTCATAAACCTGCATTAAATAATCTAGACTTTTCTTATCAACAATAGGAAACCACTAGAAGGTTTTATAATTTCTATTTTTAATTCTTCCATCGTCTTCTTTCTTTAAACCTCTACTTTCAGTAACCTTTCTTAATTAAGAAAACTACTCTTCAGAAGTAATTAGAGGTGGAATGGTTTCCAAGCCCTGCTCCAAACTGAGCTCTTTAAAGCCGCTCGCGTCCTGCAAGTGTTCCACGCCTACCCCGTGTCCTCGGGAAACGGAGAGATGGTGCTTCCCTCGGTCTGGCAGGGCTCCTGAGGGGGAGAGGCAGAGTCTTTGCGATCTTGGTTTGTAGCATTGTTGGCTACTCGTTGTTGCAAGTCCCAATGCCGAGCTACGTTGTTAATTGTTAACCTTTTCTTCTCCTATGACAAGAATTACAAAATATAAATTTCTGAAGAGAGAAGCCCAGGAACATCATGTCTGTGGCTTTTTGTGATACTTGGAGAGACAGACTATTCCTTGCAAGTGGCTACTCAATACCCATTGTAAAGCAACACTCAGGAGATCTGCATTTACCCTGTGCGTTCAAATATCTCAACAACACTCTGTCATCATAAAGGAAAAAAAACCACACAAACAATATTTACTCCTTAGGAACTTTAAAAAAATAAATATAGGGCTGGGGATTTAGCTCAGTGGCATAAGCGCTTGCCTTGCAAGCCATGCTTGTGAGTTCGATCCCCGGTACCAAAAAAATAAAAAATAAAAATAAAAATAAAAAATGAATGTATAAAATTTATCACATAATTTGCTATCTGAAACATATATGCCTCTTGACAGAAATGTATATGCCTCTGTCTTTAAACATAGCAAAAGAAACTGAGATTTTAATTTCCCTATCCAAAATTAGGATGAATATGGTGTTACAACCTTGGTGGGGGAGGAAAAAGCAGAGGCACTGATGAATGTCCCAAGTTTAAAAAGCATAAACTGTAATGTCTAGAAATGAAAACAAAATACTGTCAATACTACTACAAGAAACTGCTAAACGGAAGTGTTTCTAGATAATTAGCATCATTTTAAAAGAATAGGAAGTAAATTAATTCATCATATGCAATAGATGCCTGAAAGTAGTGTTTTTCTAACTTTGGGGTGTGTCAAATCACCTAGAAAACTTTTCCAAACAGACTTCTGGACCTCGTCCTGTTCTGCCTTGCATTTGGTGTAAGGCTTGTGAACTTGTATCACCAGCAAGCTCGAAGTTACTGCTAACATGGCTGTTCATACACTTCACTTGAAAACCAGACTTGGGACAGTAGAGCTCAATTCTCTCAGAGACTCTGTGAAGCAAAGCAGATCTAAGCCACTGAAACAAATCTGTGCTAGATTAAAATATTTCTGTCCCATTTATATTCAGTTTATATTGCCTGGGATAAAGAATTCCTATTCTAGTGAAATTCTCATTACCAAAGGTTAACATCGTGAAATAGAATTTCAGCTAGATCAGAATATTAAAACTACATACATTCCCTTTTCTCTTTGCTGTGAGGACCATCTGCCAAGGAAAGATCAGCAGTGTGACACTGCCGCCTCCCCACCAGCTCTCTGGAGCCAGCAAAGCCTGGGAGAGATTTGCTGACCTCCCCTCAGTGCCTGGGCACAGGGAGAATAATAATTTCTACGTGTATAGCTTCATGTGCATGGCATTAGGTAGGAATGAAAAGTGATGTGGCTTGCTTCATTACACTAAACTTTGAACACTTCCATTCTCTGCTTTTTAAAACTTCTATTTCTCTAGCTTTGGCCTATGTTCTTTGCTCTGTTGTTTGGTATTACAAATTTGCCTGTATAGCTAACTGGGTTACACTGAAGGGGTATATATACTTGTGAGATGTTTTGACATTTTATGTATGTCCTCTTCATCTAAAGCAACTAGGATTCTGCTATTCTACTATAAAAACATCATTCCCTAATCTATAATAAGAAGGCATTCTACCTTAAGGAATTTTATTTTAGCTACTCGCAGATGACTAAGTGATTTTTAATCTAAGTGATGCAGCTATTTTTATTCAGTATCAAGGTCACTGGCTCCTTGCATTTGGCTTTCTGGCTAACAGGGGTTGGCAGAAAGGAGGTATGTACAGCAATGCTTAGGAAAAAAGCCATACAATATCTCTACACCACTGTGTATGTTAACAAATTTATAACAAGATAGTCGCTGGAAATGCAAACACTTTCTTATATCTATGGGAAAAGTTAAGCTTCTTTTACTTGGGCTATTAAAACCTTGGATTAATGCCAGGTTGCCTAAGAGAATGAGTAATTTTATTGGGGCCAGGATAAAGGAAGTGATACTTTAAGGCAGGAGTGTATCCTGAGGCCAGGTGAACTGACTGGTGTCCAGAAAGCCACAAGAGGGCTCTAGACACCATGGTGCAAGAAAAAGAAGCAAAAGAAAGGCTTGATTATGCTGGGTATTCTGCTGGGCAGAAGAGGGTACCCAAAGAAAAGTTTATTCTAAAGACCCTGCAGGCATCTGGCTTATAACTGTAATAGCTGGATGGCTACAAATTTCCAAGTCTGTGTTAGAGTAACAAATATTTTAGAAGATATCACATCAAATTCAGCCATTTGAATCTATTTTTACAGTCGAGGAAGACTATACAAAAACATGCCATAATTACCAGATTTTTTTCATTTCTGTTGCAAGGAAAAAGGCAGAAAATACAGGCCCGTGAACCTCCCGCTCCTCTGTACCCAACCCATCCCATTTTCTGAATGATCAACATATGGAGTTAAATGAAAACAATCCTCAGAAAATATTGAAGATCTATTGTATCATGACTCTTAATCCTGAGCAAGAGCTAGAACCTGGATGTACTGATATCTGCATGCTTCTAGATTTACTGACAATAAAAAACTAACTAATCTCTCTCATGAAGATGTCCTACTAGTGAACTGAAGAAAACCATTCACTATTTTCCAAAGTTACAGAGTTTGTTTTGTTTTGTTTTGCACTAGGGCTTGAACCCAGGGTCTTTACCCAGGGTTACATTTCCAGCCCTTCCCCCACTTTTTTTTTTTTTTTAACTTCAAGTCAAATATTCTTTTCATTGTCTGCTAAACAATTAATGGTACATTTCCTCAAATGCTGATGGTAATAAGGTAACTGAGTTGGGTATATAACAAAAAATTTCCATTGAAAGTGAAGTCAAATGTGATCTGGTACTTATACCAAGCTCTTCTTACACTGAAAGCCTTATAGCTAAATCATCAATGGATTTTATTCCTCATTTCTACACTTGAGGACTGTCACATGAGACTGTTCCATAGATCTGAGAGCTTTCATTCTGTGTGTGTATGTATAGCTTTTTATTCATTCATACTCATTTATGTACTCATTTACATATGCATTTGAGCATAGTAAATGCATGAAAGTGAAGATTGCTGTTTCTAAAGGAATCATTTGCAAAAGTTTGCAAATAGCAATGTTTGGCAAAGGCAAATATTGCTTCTATAGGTTTTTAAAAATGTTTCCTAAAAACTAAGGTATTTTTGGCCAACCCTTAGGGATATTTCAACATAGGAAAGACTGATATCCTGCTGGCTAAATCAGTAAAAGCTAGGTTTGTCAGGAGCATGCTTATGCACACCTAACTAACGGGATAAGAAATAACATAAAAGGTGAGGAGGACTCTGGAGGCCAGGCAAAATAGCAGGTAAGGAAACTGCAGTATGTTTAATAACATTTAACTCTAAACTGATTTTGAAGTCCTGAAATGAGAACTGGGAACAAGTTTGTTGTTTTTATTGTTAAGGTTTATTTTCTTTAGAAAATATTTTTTGTTAGTATGTGGTTGTGATACACAATTGTGAAATACACAATTTCACCTTGGGAAATTGGTACATATACATATCACAGCTTAGCTCTTTTTATTTCTCTTTCCTCTCCACTCCCTCCATTCTCTTGATCTCCTTCTTATGTACAAAAAGACTATCTTTTATTTGCTCTTTATTTATATTTTGATTTTCCCATATGAGAAAAAATATGCAATATTTAACCTTCTGTGTCTGATTTATTTTGCTTAGCATTATGGTCTCAAGGTATATCCACTTTCCTACAAATGATTCACGTATTCTTTTTTATGGCTAAGTAATACTCCATGGTGTATACACACATCATGTTTTCTTTATTCATTCGTCTGTTGATGGGTATCTAGGCTATTTTTAAGATTTAGCTATTATGAGTTGTGCTGCTATAAACATTAGTATGCATGCATCACTATAATATGATGCCTTTAACTCTCCCAGAAGATACCTAGAAGGGGAATAGCTGGGTAGAATGGAATTTCTAGTTTTAGTTTTTTGAGGAATTGCTATACTGATTTTCATAGTGGTTGTACCAGTTTACTTTTCCTTCAACAATGCAAAAGGGCTCCTTTTTCCTGCAGCTGTGCTAGCAACTATTATTATTTGATTTGTTACTGATAGTTATTCTTTCTGGGATAAGATGAAATCTCAGTGTAGTCTTGAACTGCATTTCTCTAATGGCCAAAGATGCTGAACATCTTTTCCAGGTACTTTTTGGTCATTTGTACTTCTTCTGAGCAGTGTTTATTCATTTAAAATGTGGAACACTTATTTTTATCTCTCTAAAGTCTCTTGCCTTGGCATGTGTTTTATAATGTACATCATATTGTACTTTTAAGTACAGGTTTATTTATAGATAACAATCCATAAAAGCTTTAGGAGCCCTCATTTACAAAATACATACTATTGATAAATCAGCATGAAAAATTTACAAAGTTTAGAAACAAATTTTCCAGTAGATGAGCCTGCTAGCTTCACTGTGTGTGCACATATGTGCACGCCAGGACAAAAACCTCAGCGAAAATACCTTAAGCAAACTCTGCTTCTGACTTTCCCGCTTCTTCTCTTCCTCTTTTTTGGCTACAACAGATGCCATACGCCTTTCTTCTTCCTGAAAAAAAGTTTCGAAAAATATTATGAAATGTTTAATAAAATGTTAACATTAAATATCATTGGCCCAACACATCTGGCCTTCTCCTTCTACTTGCTAACAAAATATAACTTCAAAGAGAAACTTGGTATGTTTCTCTTTATTGTGTTCTTCCTTCCTATTTCTAAAATATTGTACATTGCCCCCCCTCTTTTTTTCTGAGACAGGGTCTCCCTATGTAGTTCAGGCTGGCCTTGAACTCACTGAGTATCAAAGGCTGGCCTAGAACTCTTGGCGGTCCTCCTGCCACAGCCTCCCAAGTGCTGGGATTACAGGCACGAACCACAACAGTAGGCATCCCCTCTTATTTCTAAAAAATTATGCATTTAACTCTGAATGTTAAATGAACCTAGCTCATTAATATATCAAAGAAAAGGTGTAAGAGAAAGAAAAATGGAGCTGGTTTGCATAATTTTTCTTTGTATAAATTTTCTTTATAAGTTTGTCAATTGCACTTCAATAAATGTGGAAAAAATAAAAATTATAAAGTACATTACTAGTTAGCTTACAAGAGCCACAATCTTATTATCCTAAATCAAACCTTAAAAGTTCTGTGTATTGTTTAAAATTTTTTTCATGAGCAAAGTTTCTGAAGTTGTAATCTGTGTGGACCACTTTTTTCCTAGCTAAAGAATGACAGAAAGAGTAAATTCTAACCATTTGACTGTTTAATGTTCATTATAAAAATATTTTTAGGGAATGAAAATGATATCTCTGCTTATCAAAACAATTTCCTAAAAAATAAGCCTGACAATGTCTTCAGATATAGGACATTATAAAAAGTAACTTAGCAGAACCAAGTTTAGCAAGTAAATAGGCAGAACTAAGTAACTGAGAAAAATCCTTATAAATGAAAAATGATAAGAAATGAAATGAAGTTCAATAGAGGGAGTGTTCAACAGCAGATTATACAGAGCTGAAGAGAGAATCAGTCAACTGGAAGTGCATCAGGGGGAAATTTCCTATGTATTTCTCCATCATAACACTTAACCTGTTACATTCTAATGACCACTGGCACTATCCTTCCTGTCTCCAGCCCCAAACAATAAGCTCCATGAGGATAGGGGCCATGTGTTCCTGGCACATGGTTGATAATAAATATAAATTTAAGCAATGAACTAATAAATATACATCTATATGGCTAATAATTTCCTAAAACTAGAGTGGTTAATTCAAATGGCAGGCGTATTTCCAAGGCTTTTGGAATGTTAGCATTCTGCTCTACAAATGTAGTATTAATTTATATCCCTGGCACAAGTCAGTCTTTGATTTGAAAGCTGATGGACAGTCATAAGAGCTGTTCACTAAATACTCCCATGCTTCCTGTGTGCAGGCCACACTGTGGGGTAGCACTTCCTGTCCTCTTGAAGCTAGGTATGGCCGTATGGCTGACTTTGGCTAACGTTGTAAAAACAACAGTGGCATGTATTTATTTCTGGATGGAAGCTTGCAGACAAGGGATGGTGCTGCTGTTCTCTCTCTCACTTCCACTGCACTTCTGCAAAGCTCCTGACGGTGGGTATCCTAAGGGACTAGTCCTGGAATGAGGACAACATAGGAACAAAGATCCAAGAACGCACGCCACGGACAATCAGGTTATCACAGGCTTCTGTTGCTTTAACCCACTGAGGTTAAAGAAGCTGATGCCACCATACAATCTAGCCTGTCCTCATCAATACACATTTAGAACCAAGGAAGGCCAAAGAGGCTGTGGAAATATACTCTAGAAGGTGGGCCATTATACATGCTCCCCCAAACAAAAACTTAGACTAAAAATGTACATTTAAAAAATACACATACACAGAGTTGAAAAGTAAAAATGAGGAAAGCACCCACTAGAAGATTCTAACGTTAGAAATGAGAACACTAATCCTCTGAGAAGTTAGCAACATACGAGGTCACACAGCATCAAAGTCAGAAGCTGACTCTTGCCAGAAATAGAATTTGCAATATCTTTTCTTATTTGTGATACTGGAGACTGAGCCCAGGGACTTCACACTGAGCTCCATCTCTAGCCCTTTTCTTATTTTTATTTTCAAACAAGGTCTCATTAAGTCACTAAGTTGCCCAGAATGTGTTCAAACTTGTAATCTTTCTGCCTCCACTTCCCTGAATGTTGGGATTACCAGCATGCACTAAGGCACCCAGCTTACAACACTTTTTATAATAAAGATACTTATTTTACTTATTTTAGAGAGATGAAAAAGGAGAGGTTATAATTCAATAGTAATCTGCCATGTGACTTACTTGTTTTTAAAGGGAATAAAAATTAAATGTGATTTTTGGTGAGTGCCTTTACAAGATGGAAAATAATTATTCTTAAAGAAACTACATAGAGGTAATCAGGAGAAACAAAATAAATAAAAAATCAGAACTCTGATTATTAGCTTCTCAAAATAGCTGGTTTAATAATTATATTAAACTTTCTTAGTAAATACTGATCTTGTACTTACAGAGTATAACTTATTTCAGAATGAACTTCTAAAGAGCAAAAGTATACTGATGCTCAGTGTTGATACATCTGTAAAATGTGAACTAGGAATAGATTGGTTACTCACAGCCAACTTCAAAAGTACTGAAAACTGTATGGATCACGTATTACACATATTTAAGAGACGACTTCACCAGATTTTTAAAAAGAATTTGAACTTCTATTAAAGGCAGTAAGACTTTAAAAGGAAATTTACACCTTGGAAAACTGGATTTACACCAAATCAATTTAAATATTGAGTGTTTTAAGGAATTTCTACATCTGATGGCTGTATTTCAGCCCAAGGAATTATAGAAAAACTAAATTTAGCAACAAAAATAAATCTCTAATTGTGAAGATAAGCTATAAATCTGTTGGTAAAACTGTAAAATTCTGGCGCCTTCATGATAATAATCCAGCTTCTTGGACAAAAGCCCAAATTCTTTATGTGGCAAAAAAAAAAGATATATCTGGAACCCAAAACAACCTACTTTTTGCCTTCCTTCAATTTGGCACTGATCATCCATTATAGAAATAATTTCTAGTTAATTAAGTAGTACAATGACTTAATAAGTATTTGATAACCTAGATTATACTTTGTCAGCAAATTATTACAGCTCTAAAACAATGTATACATGAGAAATTTTTCTCCAGAATAAATAACATAGTTTTAATACAGGCAGCAATTTCTCATGTGGGATTTTGAAACTTAAGTGGCAATGGACTCTTTGATTACACACTGTAGACTAGTTATAAACAGCCATTGTTTACTTTGAATATACAAAATATTTAAAGACTAAAAACAGTTTTTGCTATGCTCTGAGAATAGCTAATATTTTTCATTAAAATAATCTCTTTTAACCCAGGAATATTATTCTTTCAAGGTCATAGTGTTAAAGTGAAGGTTAGAAGTGACCTCACCTGGCTTCTTCTGGGCCAGGAATATTGTTGAATACTGACGGTAGGGAGGAGGAGGAGAAAAGCCAGAATAGAGCAGGTTATGTCGCTGTTAACTTCAAAATTGACACTGGCTCATGTTAAGTTTATTTCTTGATCATGCAAAGAAAACTTCAAGTATATTCAGTGTGGTCGCTACATATTTCTATCTGCTGTGATTTGGTGGCATCTTCAGCTCAATATATGCTCTCATAATGACCACCATATGAGAAAAAAGTAGAGAACCTTGTGTTGGCTTTTGAAAGCTTCTGCCTGGCAATGAGACGTTACTTCTGCTCAAATTTCATCAGCCAAAGCTCATCACAAGACATGTAACTTTGGAGGTGAAAAAAAATGTCATCTTCCTTATGTCAAAAAGAATAAAACAAATCATTGATCAGCATTAGTAATGTCTACAATAACAAGAAACTGAGAAGAGCTTTCATCTGAGATGAGCTAGTCTAATTTTCTGGAGAGCAAATTGCAAACAAATTCCTAATAGGTCAACTAAACTTTGATACTGTTTCTCTTTTACAATTATGAGAACTGTCTACATTCCCAAAATGAGGACTTAGAAACAAAGGGGAAAATTCTGCCTTCCAGAATTTTCTGTATAATGGCCCTTCAAAGTGTGTCTGTATCTTTTTGAACAGTTGTGAAAATAGCTGGAGGCCACTACTGTAATATCTTCCTTATGTCTTATCTTTTGTTTGCCAAACGAAGTCCCCTGGAAATGATTCTCACTGACATTACCCATCTAAAACTGATAGTTTAGGTGTAATTTAACCATTGAAGGAAAAACATGAAACAACTATATTTTCTGATTTATCTCTAGAAATTAATGGTTTAAATATTTACTTCTGTTATATCTCATAATTAACTCAGTTTGAACCTATCAATTTTAACGCAAGTTATTTTCATGCATGCAACTAAATCTCATCTTCCATAACCCTGCATTTGTGCTGTAAATTATTTTGTCTGATTGCTGTTATGGGGAAAAGTCCAATATTTTCAGTTTATGTATTTTTAAAAATCTTGTTAAACTGCTTATTTTTCAAGATGAGGGGGCAGTGAACTTCTGTAAAGGGTCAGAGAGTACTCCAGGCTTGTGAGCAAAATACGATCACCAGCTCATATTCATCTTTATTTTTCCTTTTACTTTCTGCTTTTAAAAAATGTTTTAAAACTCTCAAAACCATTCTTAACTTGACAGCTATACAAAAACAAGCTTCAGGACAGATTTGGACTATGGGTGGTAGACTGCTAAGCCTTGTACTAGATGATTGAGTCACTTTCATATTCTGATCCCAGCAAAAATATATAAAGGACCTCTAATTTCTCCAGTTTCTGTCATCCATATGTTTTATCAGAATAACATTAATACTTTCTAATGTAAAGATTGACAAAAATTGTTGACTAGACTTCTGGGCCAGAGGGAAACTCCTCATTGCCATGTGAGCATGGATTTCTCCAAAGGCTGGCATTAGTGCACTCTTTGTGTTCTGTAGATATACTCGAGTCACAAATCCAGAGCCATGCTGTCATGCAGCTTGCTCAAAATGATGTCATAGAAGCCTTTGCCATATGCTTCACTTGAGCATCAAAACACTGTCTGTAGCACTTCTCTGAAAGGGTCTATTAATAATTACCCTGATTTGATCATTACATACTGTGTACATGTATTTACTATGCACCACAAATATATACAAATATGATGTCAACTAAAAAAAAACTGTCTAAAATAGGAAACTATTTTACTGGCTTGAGTTACTTTTAGTGAATTAATGCTGCCTCCTAGTGATCAAGTCCTTGAGCATTCACCAACTACACTTTAATAATCCAATTTAGATTTCTTTCATTATCAGTAACAACCTGACTGTCACAATTTGGGTAGTTAATGCTTTTTTTCTTTTGTGATAAAAAGGCGGATTAGTTCACCTGGACATTCAGTTATTCTGTTATTCTACACCACATCCTAGATATCAGCTTTGCATGGTCCAGTGATTTATTCAGTGCTCCAGATCAAAGACTGGCAAATTCCAGTCCACAGGCCAAATCCAGTCCCACTTGTTTTCTCAAATAACTTTTTAAAACAAAGCCATGGGCATTCATTTACAGATTGCCCATGTCTGCTTTCATATTACATTAGGAGAGTTGAATAATTTCAACAGAGACTCTAAACCCTAAAATATTTATTTTTAGGTTCTTTCCAGATAAAGTTTGCCAAGCCCTGGCTCTAGACAGGCCTGGCCTCACATTTATTTATTCATCTAACCCAGGCTCCACTTTCATCTGATTAATATTTCTCCCACTCTGAGATGACTAAAACCTATTCTTCCTAGGAGAAACAGCAAAAGCAAAATATGAGTTGAGGCCAGCAGTGGAGCGCATCATCTTCCAGCTTGCTTCTCCTCGGGGACAGGAGACTTAGGGTCCCTTATCCTGATTCATCTCATCCTTCACCCCCTCCTTCCTGCTTCATCCTTCAGGCTGCGACCCAGACAGACAAGATCTTTAATAGGCAAGCAATTTCTAATTGGTGCCTTTAAACTCTTCCAGGGCTTATCCTATTATGCCCAAGACAAACAATCTACACTCCTTATGACATGAAATGCCCAGACCTCGCCTGTCCGACCAGGTCTCCCCTCATTCTCCCCATGGACGCAGTTTAGCCACTGAGCTGCTGTCCGATGCTCAGTTCTCTGCACTGCTTCGCACTTCACACACCTTTACTCTCCATGGATACATCCTCCTTCTTCGTCACCCTTTACTTCATATGTCACATATTTTCCCTATTGGTACTGTTCTTGTTTCTTTGATAGACTTAGGAGTCACTTTGCTCTTTGTTATTATATTCCCTTTGTCATTATTTTGCCATATTATATTATATATTATATTATATTATATTATATTATATTAATCTATCTAATTATCTCATTTACCTGGATCATCATTTGCATTGCAATCTAGCTGCATGCCTGTTTCTGTAGCAGATGGTAAGGAACCTTAGGGCATGAACTATGATTGCGATATGATTGCGATCTTGTCGTTTCTAGTATCTAATAGACACCCCAATTCAGAAACCTCTCAGATCCAAGTGACTCAGAACGTAGCAGAAAAAAGAAACACCTCACATCATGAAACAGACAGAGGGCAACCCCAGGAAAACCCTTGGTATTCAGGAATTCAGTTACACTTGTCACTGTTTGCTAGCTACTCTAGGTTTTCATCATTGCTGAGGCATAAATAAAATCCACATGCCCTGAGCAGCTCATATAGGAAGTCCCCTGGCAACTGAGCAAACTTAACTCATCATCAGAATTCACACCAAAGTTAGCAAAGTCTGAAAGAGTAAAGAAAAACCAGTAGAGACCTGGGATAGTTTTCTAGAAAGAGGTGATCAAACTGAAGTTTTTAACAGATATGGTCTGTGAAAATATTCAAACAAATTTGGAATGCAATACAACAAGACCAGGTAGGTCTCTTTACAACAGAACTCCTTGGCACCAGTAATATGCTAATATATAACGTGTACCTAAAAAGAGGATATAGGATTTCTTGGAGATCAGCATCCAGACCAAAATATATGATTATAGGAAATATAAAATAGAGATAGAATAAATAAAAACAGAGATAGCTACTGTGGGAGAGATAACATCAACAATAGTAACTCCACACGAAGCTTCCTAGGATCTTCACATTCTTCTAAAGTTTTGTATTTTATTTTATCTTCATAACAACTCTATGATATAGCACAATTACGATTCTTATTTTACTTGGAGAAAAATGATTATGTAAATTACTAAAGATCACCTGGCAAGAAAGTGGGCAAGCCAGGATTCAGACTCAAGCAGTCTGTCTACAAAATATGTGTTCTTCCCCATTACCTATGTTACTTAATGAAGTTCTCATTCATCTATTCCAAAATAAATTATTAGTTGGATATTAAAAATGAAAAACATGCATGATGGTTAAATAGAAGGACAGGAATTCTTAAAGCTCTATTTGATGAAACGAGAGGTTGAGGCAGGTGGTAAATCTCTGTAATTATGAAGTACACAGTCACAATAATCCAAAGTTTCATAATTAATTAAAATGAAGAAGCATTTCAAGGGCAGAACAGGTACCCGAGTTTCTTGCACCACAGTAGGGGGACACCACACTGAGGCTTCGGAAGGTTCTCACCGTGATTCTCTTCATATCCAGCTGGCGCAGCTGTGTCATATGCTGAAGCACAGTGTGTTTGTACCATGACTCTTGCGCTATTGGGTTGCCATCAAAAGTGATGTCTGAGAGGGAAGTAGAGTCAGCGAGGCAGGAAACACTGTCAAAACTGCAGAGGACACAGAAACCATTAGATTATATTGAGGCCTTCAAATGATATTTTCAACTTTCAACAGACTTTCTAAAGAATAATTTTAGATTTACAGAAAAAGTGAGAAGGTAGTAGAGAGAGTTCTGATACGCTTCGTGTGATTTCCCCTCATACTATGCTAACATCTTGTATTTGTATAGTGCACTCGTTACAATTAGTGAACCAGAATAAAAACATTCTTACCATAGTGCAGGTTTCACCTAGATATCTTTAGTTTTACCTAACATTCTTTACTGTTCCAGGATTCCATCCAAGAGACGATGTTATATTTAGTAGTCCTGTCTCCTTCAGTTCTGCATGGCTGTGACAATTTCTCAGACTTTCATTGTTTTGACGTCCTTGATAGGCTTTGCAGAATACTCAGCAGCTATTCTATATTAGGATTTGTCTGATATTTTTGCATGATTTGACTGGAGTTAAGGCACATACTGTTAATATGACTCACCACTCGAAGTTAGCATTGATCATCTGGCCGAAGGACTATTTTTCAGGTTTCTCCAGGGTAAAGTCTCCATTCCTTCTCCTTCATTTCATACTAACATCCTAGGCAGGAACTTATTATATGATGTGCTGCCCACACCTTAGGAGGCTCCCATCTTTGAGGTCAGAGTAGCAGGTAAATTTTTGGAACTTTTTCTTCACAGAGGATTTGTCTGGTTTTTGTCTGTTATTTTATTCATATAAGCTTAGACCTACGGATATTTATCTTACACTTTGGCTTACAGTCCAATATTACTTTGCGTATTTTGCAGTTCAATGTGCTCCATCTTTGACCAGTTGGAAGCTTTTTGAATTGGCTCTTATCTTTCTATACTCCCACGGATATGGGTTTTCTTCTTCCTTTTCCTTCTCTTCTTCCTCTTCTTCCCCCAGTTCTCCTCCTCCTTTCCCTTTCCTCTCCTTCCTCCTCTTTCCCCTTCTCCTCCTTTTTTCTTCTTGAATGCTTCTTTAATTTCTGGCACTATGAGATTTTCTAGACTCATATACTATATTTCCTGCCCCATCTCTGGAATCAGCTATTTCCCCAAGGAGCCTTTTATTAGAGAATGGTTTCAAAAACACAGATGGTGGGTGGTGTCCTTTTTGCTGTTACAATGTCATTTCTTTTAGGTCCCTCAGCTGAGAGAGCAGAAAAATGCACATGTGCATACTAACCTGTGTGTCTTAACACTGCTCTGTGTAGCCATCAGTGTCTATAGTAAGCTAAACTCAAGTTCATATTGGTATCTCCAAATCTAATCCATTGTCAAATGGCTCAGTCTAGCCTCCTCACTTTGCTTATCTGGAAATTCCTATTCCAACAAGGAGAAATCTGGATTCCACCATCTGCTACCTATTTATTTGATTTTTCAATGCCATCGTGTATACACAGAGGTTATCAGAATTTCTATCCTGTAACCCCAGGGGGAAATAATTTTACCAACAGAAGCACAATGATTAGGTATAATTCCTTTTGCATTTAGCCTCAGAGTCTCATGTGCAATGGTATGTAGACTGTGGTAATTTCCACACAGTTAAAATATAGTTAGACTCTCCTGTCATAGTCTGCATTCCTTTCTGGGATCTTCCAAGCTCTTAAACTACTTTTAAAAATTTCCACACACCGAGGTCCACTCTTTATGAGGATCATCCACATTCCATTGACTTTGACAAATATACAGTATTATGTATCCACCCTTAAAGTATCACAGGGAATAGTTTTCACCATCTAGAGAGTTCCCTGTGCATTACCTTTTCCACTGTCCTCCCTTTCCTCCAAATTCCCAGAAATCAGATATTTTTATTGCCTCTACAGCTTGCTATTTTCCCAATATCATATAAGTGGAATCATATACTATTGCATATTACCTCTTCAGGCTGACTTCTTTCATTTAGCATTATGTATTTAACAAACACATTCATCCATGTCTTTTCATGGCTTCAGAGTTTATCTTTTGTTTTTTACCACTGAGTACTGCTTCTTACCTATTCACTTACTGAGGACATCTTGACTGCTTTTACATTTTTGTGATAATGAATAAGCCTGCTATAAATATTTTGTGTGGACATATTTTAAACTCAGCTGGACAAATTCCCCAGAGCACAACTGCTGGATCACATAGTAAGACTAGGTTTATTTTGGTTGTGTAAGAAACCACCAAACTGTCTTCCAAAGTGGCTGTACTATCTTTCTATAGCTACCCATCCTCACTGGCATTCGGTATTCATCTTGCTTTTGGGTTTCATGTGTCCCAACAGGTATAGTGACATGTCAGGTATAGTGACATGTCAGTGTTTTAATATTCACTTCCTTAATGACAAAGGATGTCAAGTATTTTTTTTTTTTTTTGGGCTACTAGGGATTGAACACACAACCTCACATATGCCAGGCAGGCACTTGTGCCACTAAGCTAAATCCCTGGCCCTGTTGAGTATCTTTTTATATGCATATTTGCCATGTGTATATCTTCTTTGTGCTTTCCACTATTTTCTCATTTTTAAAATGGGATTCTTTTTTTCTTGAGTTTTAATATTATGGATATGTCTTTTATCAGATATATGTATGCTTTACAAATACTTATCTCAGTTTATGGCTTGTGTTTTCATTTTTGTAATACTGTCTTTCACAGGGCAGAATTTTTCATTTTGATAATATGCAATTTATCAATTTTCTCTCTCATGCATCATACTTCTGGCCTTGCATCTAAAAAGTAAGTCATTGCCAAACTCAAGGTTGACTAGAATGCCTCTTCATTTTTCTTCTAGAACGATTACAGTTTCGTGCTTTACATTAGGCCTATCATTCATACTTTGCTAATTTAATGAAAGGATAAGAACTATATTAATTTTCCACATGGACATACAATTGTTCTAGGACCATTTGTTGAAAAGACTACCCTTTCTCTACTGAATTCATTGGGTTGCTTTGTTTTGATCAAGCAACAACTGACTATATTTGTGTGTGTTTGATGCTGGGGCTTTCAATTTGGTTCCATTGATAAAAGTGTTTATTCTGTCACTGATACCATGCTGCTTTGATTACTGTGGCTCTATATTAGGTTTTTGCAGCATAACTTTGAAATGACTCCAAAACTCACACAGTTTACATCTTACTATGATTAAAAAAAAAAAGGAGTGTAACCATCTTCCTCATGAGAACGCTGTATCACATCACACCTTAGCAGACATGTGACTGCCTCTCACTACTGGACTCCGCAGTTCTCACAGACATGCTGAGAGTTTATGCTATGGAAACATATATACCTCTAAGGCCTTAGCTGCCAGCACCACCTGCTAGTGCCGAGAGACCTTGTTATTATACATGTTTGCTCTGTGGTTCAAACCATCTCTCCATGAGAGCTTCTTATAGAGAGGTACTACTTCAACTTCAGTGGGACATAACATTGACAAAGGCCTACTTCCATGCTAAGTGAGCAACTAGACTGTAATGACTAGACTCTAAATGAAACTGAACTTTCTATATAGTTAATGTACTTCATCTATCAAGTGTATTCCCTCTGGCATATGTTCTTGTCATTCTCTCCGTCTTTGAGCATTGTGAATGGAAAAAAAGAGAATCTCTTCATATGGCAATAAGCTACATGACTGGTGAAACTGTAGGCTTATCATCTCCTTATTTTAAGCACACAGAGTAGTCTTGGAATAAGTTAGGGGCAGTCCTCCAACACGGTTCTTCAGGATTGTGTCACTATTCTGGGTCATGGCCAGAATGACACATCTGTTGATACCTATAAAATAACATCTGGAATTTCAATTGGGACTTTTGTTTTTAAAAAAAGGGAACAATCACTTTTTAAAATAATACCTTAAAGCAATTTGGTGCAACCCATTTATATTAGAGATCAGTGACTCCAATAACTAATATAAACTCTTAAGCCTAAAAACATTTTATTTATTCAGGTTTTATATTGAAAATTCATTTTTCCCACTAGATGATATAGAATATTCATGCTACAGAAAATAACCTAAGTGATGGGAATTAAGATAGAGGTAACTTTCACAGAAAGGATAAAACTTACAAATTTTTATTCTCATATTTAAACATTTCTTTCATATATTCACTCAAGGTAAAAGGTATCCTATCAATTAGTTTACCTTAGAGTTTATTTTTACTAATCTAGAAAGTAGGGCCATGATTTGTATGTACAACATGGTATTTGAGACATGTTTGGGTAATTATGGAAAGATAGTTTTAAAATAGGTTAGTACATGGGCTGGGGATTTAGCTCAGGGGCATAAGCGCCCACCTGGAAAGCGCAAGGTTGTGAGTTTGATCCCTGGTACCCTCCTCCTCCCCCCCCCAAAAACAAAAATAAAACAAACTAAAAAACTAGGTTAGTATATGTAGATGGAAATGAAAGTGTATAAATTTAAGATTAATAATCACCTAATAAGTGATTGATAATTTACTAAATAAGTTGAACATTATAATTTTCCCACTTAGCATTAATAAAATGATTAATAATCACCTAATAAGTGATTGATAACTACTTAATAAGTAAAGTTGAACAAACATGGTAATTTTCCCACTTAGCATTAATAAAACTCATTTTATTATTAATGTAAAAAGATCTCAGAACAGTTTCTGCAATTTGAGATGGCTGTTTAAAAGATGCTCTCTTTCCCCCATAGTTGTTTACATAAAGCTTGAGCTAAATTAAAGTACTTCTGATCATCTCAGAGATGAAAGGCAAAGTTTTTATTTCTTCTATTCATCTTCCTGCCACACATCTGGCTCTCTGTGAGTATCAGATATTTCCTATGTGACACGTGGGGTTGTCATTGTAGCAGCTGCCACCCCACATCAATCCCTTCCTCAGAAAACGGAGATGGAGAACAGGAGCTGCAGAGCCATCTGAAGCACAGGGGCTAGTGTGACCAGAGCACCATTCTAGAAAAATACAACTACAGTAACATGGTGGGTTGAAAGGAAAGGAATGTGTTCAGTGTCACAAGCCAGGTGTACAGTAGTTGCAGTAATACAGGTGACAAATATTAAGGGCCCAACATATCAAAAACCAAAACAGAAGGTGGGGATTGGAAAGAAGAGATAGGGTCTCTGGAAATTCAGTGTTGAACAAACAGAAATTAGTAATTACTTGAATGAAACAAAAAGAAAGGAATTCAGAATAATTTCTAGGTTTCTTTCTCAGATAAATGACTGTAGTTATAGTTACAAGGGTTCATCCTTTGTCAAACTCCAGTGACCTCTACACTTAAAATGGGTGTACTTTATTACATGCAAATTATGTTTAAAATTAATTCAGAGAAATTATTTAAAAATGCATACTTGATAAATCACATTTTCATCTCCTTTATCTAAAACACTGTAATGCTGGTGGTCGGTGGCTGTTAGAAGATGTTTCAAAAGGGCTTTTACTACATTTTCCTCCAAATTACCATAGAATGAGGCCAGTCATTTAAATCTTAAGATATTTACTAATGTGAAGGGCAGAAGTAACAGAGCCAGAGACGGTATATGTTGAAGAGCATTTCCACTCAATGGCCCAGCATAACTGAATAAATTAATATAAAACTTCTGGAGGGCCAGAAATCTGCAGAAATGTACTATGATCACTGCCCTGCTTCTATATACAATCTATCATTCAATAATTGTGCAATAAAGTTGTGGTAAGCAAATGAAGAATATGATGATTGAAATTATTCCAAAGGGTATATGCTTGATTAAAAAAACATAAATTTTCTTATACTATTCTTAAACTATTACTATTATTCTTAAACTGTTACTATTACTTAAAAGATAACATGATATTTAAGAATCATTATGATGTGATATACATCACTAATCAGAAAATGCAGTGAAAAATGGGAATACTCCCAGAAGCATGAAGAAGTTGGATAACCTCATTTTATTATAGGTAGATTCTAATTTTAGTCTTATGTATTCATTACAAGTTAGTCTGCAGAGAATTTATAATTTGTTTTTGCTAGGTATAATTTAAATTAAAATTATTTTACAGTTCTCAGCCCTATCTATGAAGTATTCCTTTGGAGACTAAATTAATCTACTAATTACCAATTGAATTAGTCTAGTAAGGGGTACTGTCACAAACAAAGTGTTATGGTTTATATCTGGATGTCTCCTTCAAAGTCTTATGTAGTCATAGGTGGGGCTTTTTGGAGACGGTTAGATCCAGAGTGCGCTGGTATTAAGGATGTGATGTTGGGGTTAACGGAGCCCCTCCCTGGCTGTGGTACCTGCCCTAGGTTCAGGTTGCCTGGATAGAATGTAAGAGACATGTGGAGGGATGCTGTCTCATTTGCTACTTGCTACTTTGCCGCCTTCTCCCTGCCAGGGACTGTTTCTCCTCTGCTATTCCCCTCTGCCATGTCACCCTATCTTGGAGCCAGCTGATTATGAACTAAAACCTCTACAAACTGAGCTACAATAAATCCTTCCTCCTCTAAATTGAGTGTTGGGCATTTTGTCTTGGCAATGAGAAAAAAGTAACTAAAACACAAAGTTAAACAGTAACTTTACTGAATTAAAATACGAAGCATGTTTGCATGTACAGAAGAATAGGATATGCCCAGTGGGCCTAGTCATTATGAAGACTTTCAGAGATCTAAAAGAGCTACAGCTGTCTATATGGTCTGTATCTGCAATTCCAGCATAACAAAACAGGCATCACAAATGGGAAAATCACTGTAATTCACAGCAGGTACCATTCTTGCAAACAGCTTCAGACCAGTTGCTAGTGTTGACCCTCAGGCTGAGTTTTTAGGCTTTGAATAGTTTTATGAAAGCAATAATAAGTTTGTATTTGGCCCAGAAGATTCCTTACAAAATTTCATTTCCATCTGCAAGGCACTTGGCCAATAAACATGCCAGACATTCCTCAAAGCTCGCTGTCTAAGTGCATACGACTTTAAGACTTGTCTTAGACAAAGACATTGTCTCACTAAATAAAACAATGTTCTTAAGTACAAATACAGACTAATGAAAGGTTATATTCCACCTAACCAAAGAAAATAAAAATCAGACTAAAAGAGTAAGCCTGGGGATAGAATGGTAAGTACAGTGGAGTACTGGCTCTTAGGAACAGTCAGCCTCTTTCTGTCTCTGTCTCTGTCTCTGTCTCTGTCTCTGTCTGTCTCTGTCTCCGTCTGTCTCTGTCTCCGTCTGTCTCTGTCTCTGTCTCCGTCTGTCTCTCTCACTGTTGTTGCTGTTCAAAGGGCTCATTAGCAGAATACAGGGAAAAGCTCTGCTCCAAAGGCTGATGTTTACTCCTAATCTGACTTGAATCTTTTCCCAGATTATTCATACCTTTGTTCTTTCCCTGGTCGTCTCCTCCCAATGGCACATCTGCTTCGTATCCGCTAAGAACCTATAGAGGAACAATCTGTCCTACTGACTAAAATCCACATCTCAAAAGAAAAAATATTTTAGTCCATTTTATGCTTGTTTAATAAAATATAGAGAAAGAAATAATATCCTCATATGTATGCATGCTACATGGATACTAAATTAACAATTTCCAAATGTCAATTTTTTCAAATTAGAAAGTTGTCTTTATAAGAATGTTAGGTACTTTAAAGAAAGAGATCTTACTCTTTCATATCAATAAGGTATAGGAAATAATTTTAATAAAAAGTCCTTTTTTTATATTTGTCAATGTGCATTTTGTTAAATAGCACCTAAAAGTGGCTAAAATGAACTGGAATAGTAGAATAAATCAGCAAGTGTGCTCATTAGGACTGAAATACATACAAATGACAAGCATAAAATAACTAGAAGAATTTAAAAGATACTTGTACTATAATGAATATAGTATGAAGAAAAGTACCTAGTGTGGGTGCCTTTGCAGCTGGTAGGAATGATGAACTTAAAATGCGGGAGAGTATACATTAGAAAAATTTTCTCACATGCATTCATGAACTTCTTTTTAAAACAGTCAGTATTACATAAAGGAAAAAAAGTGAAGATGCAAACCCCAGTCTACATGGTCCAGTGATATTTGCTCCACCCAATGAATATGATCTTCAGTTTTTATCATCTCCAAGGCTGGGAGCAAAGTCCAGGAGCCATCAAATTGGAGAGTTTACCTTAATCCCTATGCATAGGTATGGGGCTCCAAGGGCGGTGCCCTCAGCATGGACGGAATAGTATAAACTCCCCTGCTTACGCCCCCAGACAACTGCCTGTTTCAACAGGTGGGGCTAATTAGAAAGGGAGAGAAATTTTTCCTGATTACTTTTTCCTGCAAACCACACTTTGAAACATGAATGCATACTAAATAGGTGGCTAAAATATTTCAAGAGGAGAAATAATGTTTTAAAGAAGGCCAAGCTGCTTCCCCTATGGAATATGAATTTTAAAAAAAGGAGGCGGGGGGAGGAACTCCTCTGTAGGAACCTATTTTCCACACAAAACCACAAAGAATTCCAAAAATAAAGTACCAAACAAGAAGAAAAACATTTCCCAGAACCAAAAAACCCCCAAAAAACAAAAAGCAAAAAAACACAGTTTATGCTTTGAAAGGAAATAAAACATTCTGACTGACAGCAGGAACAACAAGTGGCAGAGTCAGATTGGATAAAATATCATATATTGGGGTTATCAAAAACAGACTATTAAAAAGAATTTCTAGAAATAAAAACAGGTTGAGGGTATAGATCAATGGTAGAGCACTAGCCCAGCAAGCTCAAGGCCCTGGGCTCTACCCCCAGCTCTGAAAATGAAGGAAAAAAATGTCTGGGGAAAAAAAAAACAGGCTGGAAAACATGAGCAAAATCCAGGTAAAGAACAGGCTGGAAAACATGAGCAAAATCCATTTGAAAAGATGATAAACTTCTAGAAATGTAAAATATAATCAAAATAAAAAGTAAAGATAACAGATAGCGATAAAAGGAATCAAGCCCATATCTTTCCTTTTCTGTACTAACTGATCAAAAGAGTAACCAAATAGATGGAGCTTTCTTTAAATAAGACTTAGGGCTAGACGACTCAGGCATGGTGGTGCACGCCTGTGATCCCCACACTCAGAAGGCTGAGACAGGAAGATCATTGTGAGCTCAAGGCCTGGGCTCCATTGTGAGTTCAAAGTCATCCTGAACTGCACAGTGAGATCTTGCCTCAAAAAAACAAAACAAAACAAAACAAAGCAAGTAAATAAATAAAACAGAGTTATGACTAAAAGAAAAAGAAGAAGCAGCTGGAGAAAGAAGCAGATGGGGTACCAACATTTTGTAATCCCTAATGAAATAATGGAACCAGACAATGATTATCAATGACTTTCCAATGCTTGAATGGAAGCATGATGGCAAATTTTATTAAAAATGGAAATTAACTTCAGCTACTCCAATAATTAGTTTTAACATTATAGTAAGCAAGACTAACACACTTTTGTTCGCTTTCTCTCTATTCTCTCCCTTCTTACATTTTCTTTCAATTCTCTGCTTCTTCCTTGGTGTCCCATAACACATAGCTATAGTAAGCAAGACTAACACACTTTTGTTTGCTTTCTCTCTATTCTCTCCCTTCTTACATTTTCTTTCAATTCTCTGCTTCTTCCTTGGTGTCCCATAACACATAGCTGCATTTTCACTGGGTCTGCATGTGCGTTTTTAGAGCACACTGGGAGCAGGGCTTCTGAGAAGCTAAAGGGTTCTCAAGAGCTTAAAGATGCCTTCCAATAGCAAGCTATGCTGTTTGTCATAAAGAAAAATATAAATGATAATTTTTCACATTCACAAAAATAATGCAAAATTTCTTTTAGAGAAAATGTTAAAGTAGCTTAACCTTTTCATTATGTTTAAAGGATTTCAGAGACCTGAAATATGGCGGAAGGTAAAGTGATATCAGAAAGAAGCAACTAGGAGACTGTGGGTATAGTCAGAAACATAAGGGGAGAGAGGAGGAGACACATAAAGAGACAATCAGAAGCAGTAACAGTAAACTGTTTCTTAGACATCTTTTGTTACAGCTGTATCACTGACAACTAAACGAAGGGAATGTACAGAGTGGAACATCTCCAAACTCCAGGTGCCAACTGTATTAGCTTTCCTCAGGCTACAATGATCATTTTGTAGCAGTAAAAGAAAAACACAAGCTAATACAGTCCTAGGTGACTTACAATAACTTCAGTAACTAAGCGTAGATGTAAAGATACGGTGTTATTCTTGTGCTACTAACTTGTAACAGTGATACCAAACTTAAAGTGATTTTAAAAGTTCTTAATACAGTACATATATTTTCTCTTATTAAATACACACATGGGTACAAATAATTTCCTGAAATTTGCTACAGAAAATAAGAAAATATTCTCAGTATTATAATTCTAACAGATGTGGTCATTTTAGCCACTTTTAACATTTACGCGAATTGCTTAGTAATTATTTAAGCTATAAAGCCAGTCGAGCAGTGGCGCTGAGTGCGGAGGTCTGAACACAGTGCTGTGCAGGCCAGCTGCTCTCAGAGGCAGCGTGGGACCAGATAATGCCCCCAGTGCAAGGTGAGTGCACGATCCAACAACTTAATGTACCACTGGCCAGTTCCCATAGTGTAAATTTCAACATGGCCAATTTCAAGCTACCAAGATGTTTCTGAATCTAAGAAATGCACATAATTGGGTCTAGGAAGCCAGCTCCAGCACACTACTGCCAAATAACTTTCTCTTTTGTAATTAATGAAAGAACAGTTATTATTCTGTCTTAAAACAATTCTTTTATTTAGAGGAAGTTCCTTCTATTGATGATTATTCTTGGCATTATTTGGATTTATTGATGTATAATAGGCATATGGCATTGTATACGCTTCACAATCTGAACTATCTGCATAACCATTACTTAGATTAACAAATAAGACATTACCTGCATCCAGGACACCCTCCCTGTATGCTCTTCTATCCTTACACTCCCCTGGAAGTAATTACCCTCCTGATTCTAATATTAGAGGACAGTTTTGCTTTTGAACCGTAAGCAAACGGAATCATACACTGCCCTTTTTTTGTCTTTCATTTTAAAAACAGGAGAAGAACAAAACGATGATAAAGAATTTCAAAACAAAGTAATAGGAGATTAACACTGGTTAATATATTGTGTATTGTTATCTTTAACACTGTCTTTTTTTTAAAAAACTGGCTTCTTTTGCTCACCAGTTTGTTTTGTGAAATCTGTACATATTGCAGGTAAGTAGCTATAATTTTCTTACTTTCACTGCTAAGAAGTATTCCAATATATAAGTGTAGTATTAACTTAATTTTCTTTGTTCTCCTGTTAGAGGATATCTGGTTTGTACATAGTTCAGGGCTAACATAAATCAAGCAGCTAAGAACACTCAATAAATACATTAAACATTTCTGTGGTACAGGAGATGTGATCAAAAAACATGGTACATGTTTAAATAAAAAATTTATTATAGAGACATGGCCATTAATCCCTTCATTTCACACACTTACTCCACCATCCCGGTCGCTCTGTGAAGCAGTTCTGGAAGTTCTTTTTTGTGAGTGTCTTTAGCGGCACCGTCATGGCTGCCTTTACACCCTCAATCAACTCAAACGCTTACCTTTCATAGTCAGTTGGCTTTAGAAAAGAGCCAGAAGTTGCGTGGTGCCAGAACCACTGAATTAGGGGGATAGGACACCCCACAATATTTTTGTAAGCCTACTTGTTGGATGGCAGTCAGCATCACCATCCATCATATTTTATCACTCCTCATAGAGACACTCATGAAAAAGCACTTCCAGAACTGCTTCAGAAAGTGGCCAGAATGGGACTTAGTGCGTTTGAAGCAAGAGGGAAATACTTTGAGGGGGACTGATGGCAATGTGTTTCTTACTGTAATAAATTTTAAGAATTTAAATATTCACTATGGTTGCTGGTGACCCGTTGTATATATGTATGAGTGGAACTGCTGAGACAGAGTATGTTACATCCAACTTTTTTTTTGTTTGTTTGTTTGTTTGGTTTTTTTTTGGTGCCGGGGATCGAACTCATGACCTTACGCTTGCCAGGCAGGCGCTTAAGCCACTGAGCTAAATCCCCAGCCCTGTTACATCCAACTTTAATAGAACTGCTAGATAGTTGCAATAATTATTTTACTGATTCACAGTAACAGAAGTGAGAACTCTAATAGGTCCACATTTTCACCAATACGTTTTACCATACAGTACACATTGACTGATTTTACAACCTTACCCTACTTTAAAGTATTAATCCTTCTATGTTTCAGAGCTTCTAACACTGCCTGGTGATCAGAATCATTCATGAAGCTTGTTGAAAATATAAATACAGAATGTCCTCCATTTCTGTGGGTTCTGCATCTGTGGATTCAACCAACCTTGGACTAACAATATTATATAATCACCCAGGACTTAGGTGTGTGTGGGAGTCCTAGCACTAATCCCCCATGGATACTGAGGAACATGTGCATTTAGTTCTAAACTCTAAATTCTAATTTAAAGCATTATCTGTGGAAGTAAGGTTATCCTTGTATAATTTGCTATAGTTCAATAAGGGATTCTAAGGCAGACACAGCGTTTGAGAATCACTGACCTAAACTTTACTATTTCCATATATTTAAAGATTGCTAACATGAACCTCACAATTTCTTGTAGATAAGGCATTCACAATTCCAAGGAGGATTATTTTTCCAGATTCACACTGTGATAATACTAGCCCATGTTCATGCAGATGATATGTACAAAAATGTGTATTGCAACATTCCTTGCAATAACAAAAAAGTGCTATCCAAAAGTGGCCATCATTAAATAAAGTTAATTTATACAATGAAACTGAATCCATTAACAAGATGAACCAGAAGTGTAGGGCTTATATTCAACTGGTGTGACTAAGTGGCTCAGTTGAAATTCTGAAATGTTTCCTTGCTAATAGTAAAGGCTATGGCCCTGTCTTTGCCTATGCACCTCTCCTTACGTAGCCCTGCGCCCAGTTCTGGGGCACCCTGCACCTTCTGTTGTTCTGGCAGCAAAAAGAGTGGCCTGGTTAATATTTTCTTTTCAAGCAGAAGTTTCAAAACCCAATGGAGCATCTGTTTCAACTAGACAGTGTTCATACTAATAGCGATGCGTAAATTTTTGATTAACACTTTGTCCATCTTAATTAACAGAAAAATATCTGTATATGACATTTCTAACTAAAAGAGCAAGCTCTTAAAATATAGTCACATTCTCAGGGCCTGGGGGTTAGGACTTCAACATATGAACTGGGTGAGATGCACATGACTGAGTTCATAACACTTATATATAAACTTTATGCATGTTCGTAGGTTGGATCTCCACATTCACATCCATCACTTTCTTCTCTTTGTAAATTATGGTATGACAAAGTATCAATCTCTAATGAAACTGTCACTATCATGGGAAGCTACAAAAATTTTCACTTGCTACATGAACCAGGTAGAATGATTGTTCAGAAGATTTCAGTGTAAAACTGGTATGGTGGCTACAGTGTCATTTCCCATCAGATTTCAATAGAACATTAAATATTCTCTGTAGTACTTTTGACTTTCTCAACCATTTTTTAACAGCAGCATGATGCAGCACTGCTCTTTGTCTTATGGAAACAAAAGATATCTGGCACCTTCCTTTCCCTATAATAGTAAAGTCACAAGAATAATGCTATATTCATTCAGAAACCAAGGGACCTGGTAGTTTAGTTTCCTGTAAACTACATGGCATCACTTCAACACACACACACACACACACATTATTCTTTTACTCATAGGCAAGATGACAATTTCTACATATTCATCTTCTCAAAAGTAATTCCAACTGCAAGCTTTCTAGCCCACATGGACATAGTTACACAGCAAAGTGGGTTTTAACTCTATGTTACAATCCTTTAGCTATCTGCAGCCTTGGAAAGGGAATATACAATTTACTAACTGAGTAACATGCTGTATTGAAACTTTCTTTTAATCACTAAGAAGAAATAGAGTCTGTATTTACAGATTCAGGCAGAAAGAGGAGTAAATAAATGGACAAAAACTGAAAACTTATCTCTAAAATCAGGAACAAGACAAGGATGTCCACTGTCTCTATTTGTATTCACCATAGTCCTGCTTGAGCAATTAGTTAAGAGAAAGAAATAAAAGGAATAAAGATAAGAAAGGAAGAAGTTAAACTATTGTTATTTGAAGATGACATGATGCTCTACATTGAAGACCCCAAAAACTCCACTAAAAGACTACTAGATTTAATAAGCAAATTCAGTAATATAGCTGGATACAAAGTCAACACTCAAAAATCAATAGTCTTCCTGTACACTAATAGCAAACTTACTGAGCGGGAATTCAGGGAAATAATACTTTTCACAATAGCATCCAAAAAATGAAATACTTAGGAATCAAGCTAACAAAGGATGTAAAATTCCTCTACATTGAAAACCACAGGACTCTGAAAAAGGAGATTGAAGAGGATATTAGAAAATGGAGAGCTAACCTGTGCTCTCGGGAAGGAAGAACCAATATAGTGAAAGTGGCCATACTTCCAAAACTGCTTTACAGATTCAATGCAATCCCAATCAAAACTCCAATAGCATATCTCACAAAATTAGAGACAACAATCCTAAAATTCATCTGGAACAAGAAGAGACCTAGAATACCAAAGGTGATCCTGGGCAACAAAGACAAAACAGGGGGCATCACAATCCCTGACTTGAAATTACACTATAAAGCTACTGTGATTAAAAAAAAAAAAAAGAGTGGTAGTGTGGGGGGGAAACAGCCCCAAAGATCAGTGGAACAGAGTAGAAGATGTAGAAACAACTTCAGACAAACTAAGCCACCTCATCGTTGACAAAAGTGCCAAACACATTCACTGGAAGAAAGATAGCCTCTAATAATGGTGCTGGAAAAATGACTCTGCACATTAAAGCTGGACCCATATCTTTTACCATGTACTAAATTAAATTCAAAATACATCAAAGATCTTAATATTAAAACAGAAACATTAAATCTTCTGGAAGATAGAATAGGTAAAACTCTTGAAGACATTGGTGTAGGCAAAGGCTTTATGAACAAGACCATGATTACATAGGAGCTATCACAAAGAATCACCCACTGGGATCTCATCCTACTGAAAAGCTTTTTGCACAGCAAGAGAAACCACCAACAGAGTGAGAGACAACCCACAATATGGGAGAAAATGTTTTCTAGTTGTACCTCTGACAAAGGATTGCTATCAAGAACATATAAAGAACTCAAAAAAATTAGTCTTCCGAGATTTAAAGACCCATCCCAAAAATGAGCATCTGAAATGAATACACATTTCTCAGATGAAGAAATATGAACAGCAAATAAATATGTGAAAAAATGTTCAACATCATTGGTCATTTGAAAGATGCAAATTAAAACAACACTAAATTTCACCTCACCCCAGAATGGCTATTATCAAGAAATCAACCAATAACAAATGCTGGGGAAGGTGTAGGGGAAAATGAACCCTTCTCCACTGTTGCTGAGAGTATAGACTGGTGCAACCACTGTGGAAATCAGTGTAGAGCTTCCTCAAAAATTTAGGCCTAGCATTCCCATTTTACCCAGCTATTCCCCTTCTTGGTATTTTCCCAAAAGAATTAAAAACATCATACCGCAGTAAGCAGCCTGCCGCCCTGGAGAGTGACTGTGGTCTGGGGAGCCACGGCCACCCCAGGGCAGGGAAACCAGAAGCAAGAGCGTCTCCTGAGATCCGCGCCATGCTGGAACTTAGGGCGCCGAGCCAACCAGTAAGCAGCCTGCCGCCCTGGAGAGTGACTGTGGTCTGGGGAGCTGCGGCCACCCCAGGGTGGGGAAACCAGAAGCAAGAGCATCTCCTGAGATCCGCGCCATGCTGGAACTTAGGGCGCCGAGCCAACCAGTGACCAGCCTGCTGCCTACCGGGTCGCGGGCTTAGACTCAAACATACCACACACACCCCCTCCCGTAACAGTTGTGATCCAGGGATCTGGGTATCTCTTAGGAGGTGACCATATTTGGTACAGCAAGTCGGGGGAGTTTCCTTTTACTATCTCTGAAGGCAGATATTTTTATCGCCGTTTTGCTTTGTCCTGATTAATGGTGTTGCTCTATTTAATACTGTGTTGATGTGTTCTATAATGTTGTGTATTTCTTTGATTTTGCTCTACCTAGTAGAAGAACAACTATTGTGAAGACGAGATATACAATGTTGCCTGTTACTGTTGTCCTGGTGACCTGCTGTGA
>PVJX010009543.1:0-60687 GCA_004027295.1 Dolichotis patagonum
AGGCCAGGGTGCCTGCAGAGTGCTGCGCTAGGCTGATCCTGGAAAAGCAGCAGCGGAGGAAGTCGGCGCGCTCTGAGACCCGCTGCTGTGGGCACCCAGGGCGCCCACAGAGCGCGAGGCAAAAGCTCGCGACACTGGCTGTCCTGTGCGACACACAGGTCACAGATGTTCCAAAATGACAAGTGCACAGTGCTGTAGCGATTCTGGACAACAGATGAGCGCCTAGTTTTTGAGAATGAGGAAGAATAAATGACACGGAGAACCAGTGCGGTTCTTTGTACCGAGCTCCTCATTTGCTTGCATCAGTGAGCCACGTGCTTCTTAGGCATAGCCACAGCAGCGTGGTTGTTCTCTGAAAGCAGGCAGAACTGCAGAGTAAGTGCAGTTTACCGCCCTGCTAAGAGCCCAGATTCTTGTTCGGGTTGTCTTTCCTCTTTCCGGGGAGCTCCCGCTCCAACCCTTTCAGCGCTGGCCTTCTTAGAAGACTTCTGCGTCTGCGAGGTCAGACGTGCTTTTCCACTCTGCGTTCACCAGTAACCGTTTTTGATCTGGCCTAGAGCATGTTTCCCCACCCACAGTCTCTGAAGCTCCAGTTTGCTAAGTTCACTTTCTACCCTGCCAGTCATGGAATTAGACTGCACCTCTCAGAGCCTATACTTAACGCTCAGTGGTGTTACAGGAAATGGTGCTTATTATGTGTTAATGACTGGCTCTATGCCCTGCAGCTAAGTAAAGACAGATACATTATTAGACCCAGCGTCTTGATATTTCTTTTACTTCCTGTTACTTAAGTTTATTCAAATGGATCAGGCACAGATCTAGGCTCACTGGAGGTAATGGGGGGGCACAACCAAATCTCTGCCCTCCTAGATCATACTCCATGGTGGAGCAAACAGACAGTAAATAGCCAACATTTCCAGTGTGATATCTGCTATAAAGTTCGTGAGTGAGAATGAGAGGATCAGTATTTCCCAAAGATGATCTAAAGGCATGTCTGAGAAGACCTGAGAAGAAACCTGAATTTCCAAGGCAGTTAATATTTTGTCAAATGATTAAAAATATTATTTGTTAAGGATTTGCATTAGACTTTGCTGGGGGTGAGGGTATTTTATCAGGTAATAATAGGGGGGAAGCGGAAAGAAGGAAAGTGCCTGTATCTGTGAGCACTCACTAGAGCAACAGATTTTGTGCAAGATACACAAATATATAAGGATTCATCAGATTGGCTTAGAATGGTCCACAGAATCAGAGGGGAGAATAAAGCTTTGGCATGAAAAGCTGCCTATGGGCGCTCTCTGTTCCTAGCGGATTATGAACTGAAACCTCTTCAAACTGTGAGCTAAATAAATCTCTCCTCCTTTAACTTTGGGTATCAGGTATTTTGTCTCAGCAACCAGAAAAGTTACTAAGGCATCTTCCTCCATTTTTCCTTTGCCAGAGTCTTCCCATCAATGCAGAGCTAGCCTGGAGCTCCACACACACTCCTCACAGTACCCTGACCCCCATTTTCCCATCTGCTGGTGCCAAGCACTCCAAAAGCATCACTTGCAAGCTAAATGTCCGATTTCTTTCTTTTTTTTTTTTTTTTTTTTTTTTTTTTTTTTTGGTACTGGGATCGAACTCACGACCTTGTGCTTGCCAGGCAGGCACTTAAGCCACTGAGCCAGATCCCCAGCCCTAATGTCCTATTTCAAATGAGTTTTTCAGATAGAATATTTTAGGCTTAATTAAAATTCTACAGGGAGCAAATTGCCCAGGAAAAATAAAATATTGTACTCTTATAGGAAAAAAAAGCACTTAAAAATCAGAGAATCATTTTGGGAGTTGTAATATCCAAATAATTGAAATTCCAAAAGAGTGAACAAACAAACTGGAGAAAAGCAACAACAAAATCTTATGAGAAAACCCCAGGGCTTAAGAGCATGAGGTGCCAGATGGAAAGGCCCATCCAGGGCTCAGAACAAAGGACAAAAACATAAAACCACAGCATATGTATTCTAGGACATCAGGCATGCAGACGAAATCCTAGCAGTCTTCAGAGGAAAACAGCTTGTAAGTAAAGATCAGCACTCACAATTGCATAATTTTTCTTAGTAACAGAATACGAGGCAAAAAGACAGTGAACCCATCTTTTCAAAATACAAAGGGAAAATTATTAACCTAGAACTTTAAACCCAGCCAACTCTTATTGCAGTGCATAAAGGTACAATAAAGATATTTTGAGACACAAACTATATATATATATATATATATATATATATATATATATATATATATATATATAATGCCTTCTATATTGGAAAGATGAGAAATATTAAACCCCCAAAAAAGGAAGCCAAAGAATTCAGTAAGTAAAATACCAAACAGAAGGGAATGGAGAGGAAGCTCCACAATGAAGAGGAAAGGAGACCTCAGGAGGAAAGTTATTTGCTAGGACCAAACAACAGCCACTGGTCCTTCTCTGCAGGAGGGATGTCACCCAAGACTGAGATGGAGCCCATGGAATACTAATAGGTCTACATTCATGGAGGGAAATTTTAGAGTTATGTGTATTTGGACATGAAATGCTAAGTAGAGAGCACCAAGCAAATGGAAAATGAGAAAAAAAATGGAAAATGAGGCAAAACTTAATTCTAATAAAAATAAAAGTTGGATTAGGAAAAAAAATAAATAAAATTCTCAAAACTAAATGTAAAAGAAGCAATATAATATTAAATATACTCATAAAAAGACAAACCTGTTGGCTCTTTTGTTTATTGCTTAATCCCCACACTAGCATACTACTTATTAACCATTCATTAAATGTTTTGAATGAATGAATGCATTTCAGTTCAGGTCTGTTTGTTTGCTTGTTTACTTGTTACTTGTTAACAAAAGTAATACACTAGAACCTAGGATTCTTCAAGATGACCAGGAGATATACAGAAGAGGCCAAAGAAAACCTTGGAGAGAATTTTGTCATAAAAATAGATGTATTCTCAGACAGGGATTTTGGATTCTGAAGAAGATTCATCCTTGACTGGATAAGGTTTTTTCTCGTTATTTTACTAGTGTATAACCTTGGACGTTGACGTTAATTTTTTTCTTCTGGCAGGTGCTAACAAGTCAGATTAAATGAATTGACTTGTTTTATACCTAAATGTAGCAGGAAGATTAAAGACTAGATTACTCTCTCTTCCAAACTTCTCACTGTGAACCCTCCCATTTTCCCTGCTGATGATTGAGTCCCCACCTGTCCTACTCTAAAATTAAAGTCCCTCTGAATCAATTGCCTGCTCTTCTATTGTAGGCTCTAGCGATCATTAGCCATTAGTGAGCACCCACACACAGCCCAAATCACTCCAATTCCTAGCGCCAGTTTGATGGAACTCTCAACATTGGTACCTGTATCTGGGATGTTTATTCACCCATTCAAATAATTTACTGTTTAAAAGTAGACAACAGACCTTGTTCAGTTAGAACACTCAGTCTAGTGAACTATTATGGCTTGAGTCTAAATGTCCCCCTCAAGCCTCATGCAGCCGTAGGTGGGGTTTTTTCAGAGGTGGCTGGATTTAGAATGTGTGATTGATTCATGGTGCAATGCTAGGATTAAGGGTGGTAGGATTATGGGTGGGTGATTACTGAATCAGTTTGATGATTGTTTGGCACTGCTCTAATCCTGGTAGTTTAGACAGAATATAAAATGGGCAGGAAAAAAGCTGTTAGGTTTCTTGCTTGCTTTGCCACCTCCTGCTCACCATGAACTGTTTCTTCTCTGCAATGCATGTCTGCTATGCCACCCTGCCTTTGAGTCAGCTGATTATGAATCAAAACCTCTACAAACTGTGAGTTAAATAAAGTTTTCCCCTTTTAATATTGGATATCGGGTACTTTGTCTCACAAGAAAAAAAATAAGTAGGACAAGGGCTGAGATGACACAGCAGAATTCTATTAAATAAGAGCTGCTGGAAAGAGTGGGATAAGAAGACTAGGGAGGTTCTTGGTTTTGATGGTGTCTGATTCACTGGGCCACAGGATGCCCAGGTGTCTGATTCACTGGGCCACAGGATGCCCGGGTTAAATGATATTTTTCAGTGGATCTATGAGGACATTTCTGGAAAAGAAAAAATAAAAATAACATCTGAGTTGATGAACTGAGTAAAGCAAATTACTCTTCCAGTGTGGGCAAGCATCATACAGTTGGTTGATGTTATGGTTTATGTCTGGATACCCCCCCACCAGCCTCATGCAATCATGTGGGCTGGGCTTCTCTGAGGTGACTGAGCTAGAGTTTGTTATTTCTCTAATGCTGGGATTGGGGGTGTGAGTGCTACACTCACACTACTGCAGGTAGCATGCATACAATATAAAGGAGGAAAGGGGGCTTCCTCCTCTCTCTTGCACTTGTTGCTTCTGCTGTCTTCCACCATCATGAACTATTTCTACTCAACCATGCTGCCCTGCCTTGGAGCCAGCTGATTATGGACTGAAAACTCCACAAACTGTGAGAACCTCCCTAGTCTTCTTATCCCACTCTTGCCAGCAGCTCTTTCCAGCAGCTCTTATTTAATAGAATTCTGCTGTGTCATCTCAGTTTTTACCATAGTTAATACCTGTTTCCCCAACATAAGACCTAATCAGAAAATAATCAGCCTTTAAAACTAGAGAACAAATATATCAGTCCCAATCGCCTTGCCTTGCCTGCCATAGAGCAGCCACCAAACAAGAGAATAGTGAGGTGCAATCTTCTACATGACATTGGCCTTAGCAGGATCTCAACCAGCACTTATTTTCTAATTAGGTCTACCCATCCTATACAGGTTACCCCTTTTACAGGCTGCAGGCTATACCCCTGAAGAAGACTGCTTCTACTTTAAAAGTTGTCACTTATACTTTTTATCAGTCAATTATATATTAGGGTTTTCCATAATCTCTTTTTATTACCAGCTAACTAGGGGAGGAGGTCTTTTGCTCAATCCAAATAGAAATCAAAACTAACCAAAATGCAGCTCCCTTTATGTTAACAGCTCTGATCATTGAACACCAGCGGCTCTCAGTTCTTCATTCTTAGTGCTTAGTATTAGGGTCCCTTCTCACTGCTTCTGGCGGCTGGAAGCAGCAGATATTAGAAGCCCTCTAACTCTACCTGCAGATGAAGCCACAGATCCCACTAATTCTCCCATTGCCTTCTGTTGCTATTTGCAGTGGCTGCTAGCTTTCTCATCGGTACTTTCACTCTCACCAGACTTTGGTGTTACTAGCTCAGTCTGCTTCATTCAAGATATAAATCATGAATGGGAATTCAAAATCATCTTTTGTTTAGGACTTGTGCTACAAGTCCTAAAAAAAAGGAGAACCAGTAAAACCAGTACAGAGAATAATCTGATAAGGATATGAAGAAGGTGAACTGTTTTCTTGCTCAGAGAGAAGTTCATCTTTAAGGTTTATCCTCCAGAATTATGATCATGATCTCACTTGTAAATGTTTTTCCTCCATTGGCCTTTTCCTCTAAGCTTAAATTAAGAAAAATGTGTAAGTCATAATGCTCTAACTTCAAGTGACAGAAACCCAATTCAAACTGGTTTAGGTGAAAAGAGAATATTTTGGAGGAGGCGGGTAGTGCTTGGCAGGATCTTTAATTGTAAACAGTAGAACCCATTCTAACTAATTTAGGCAAAACACTATTAAAGGACCATAACTAGCTCACAAAATGTCTACCAGAAAATTTGCAAACTTGGCACTGCCCGAGTCACTCTGGCAGCCTTTTCAGTGGAGAAGACACCACTGGCACCAAGAATGCTGGGCCTAGACAGCTGGCTAGAGTCTCTGACCACTGCCTCTGAAAAGGCACCTCTCTCCACTACACACTGTCAGCATCATCAGAAGGTGAGTTCCATGTAACATATGTGTCCTTACATTGCTGCATTATTCACTTCACTGTCATACCACACATGAGTGTGCATCTGCTCTGCACCACAGGAATGCTCAGCATGCCTGCCACTTCTCTCCAAAATAAGGTTCTCCTCTCCATTGTGGAGGAGAAACCAGGGACTACATTTTCCAGAATACCTTGTTAAAATTTGCCAGGGAGAGGGTTTTGCAGAGACTTGGAAAGCATTGAGAAAGTGAGAGTTGGGGTCAGAAGCATGGACCAGTGTGAAAGTCCCTGCAAGTTCCTGGAAAGGTCTTGGGAAACACAAGCTGTCAGTATTATTGAGGTTGCAGAACATAAGAATTGGCAAATTTCTCAAAGATTGTAGCTGTTCCTTCAAGTCTCCAAGCTTCATGGTAACCCCCACCCTCTTTGTACTTTAGGTTAAACTGTACCATGGTAGCTACCTTGATATTGTCTCTTCAGGTTTTCAGAAATTGGTTAAGTCACTAATATCATATCTTATTTTACTTTTAATATCTTATTTTAAAATCTCATAATCATATTAGATAGTTTTTCTTTCCTTAACTGTACTCTAAGTCAGTTGAGTTAGAATATTGACTGCTACATAAATCTGGAAGTTTCTTTAAAATAGTGAAAGGAGACATCATCAAAAAAGCATAACAAGACATTAATTTGGGATGGTGTTATGTTTGTTCTAGGTGGCCCCCCAAGCCTCATGCAGTCATGGAGGCAGCTGAATCTAGTGTTCGTGATTGGTTCACTGTCTAGTGCTGGGATTAGTGGTGTGAGTGCTACACCCACCCAGGGGAGGAGCCAACATACAATATAAGGGAGGGAAGGAGGCATGTTTCTTTTTTCTCTCTCTCTCTCTCTTTTGCCCTGTTTGCTCATGCTGTTTGCCACCACCATGAACAGTTGTCCCTTAATCACACCACCCTGCCTTGGAGCCACCTAAGTATGGACTGAAACTTCCAAAACTGTAAGATAAATAAACTTTTCCTTGCTTCACTTTGAACATCAGGTATTTTTTCTCAGCAATGAGAAAAAAGTAACAAAGACAGATGGACTCTCCCCAGACTTCTCAGGAGACATTACTTTGCCTGTTTTGAAGATCCTGCCAGATTGACCCAGTGAAGTCATTGTGAAACTACAGTACAATTTTCCTTCCATAAACCACATAAATCTAACTTCTAAATTCTGGATGTTTTCTTTTCCTCTGCTTACCACCATGAGCCTGCTATTTTGTTCACAATTTTCACATGTCATATGTAGTTGCTATGTAATTATAGACAATGTTTAGGGCCCAGGAGGGACTGAGTAAGAAGGACTGACCAAGCCCTGATACAATTACTGCCTCCTGAATCAAAGTATCTCGCTGTTGATTCCAAATGATGGACGTTCATAACATTGTTATCCGTGAGAAATGAGGTTGAAAAATGAATTCTAGTCTCAGTCTCATGGAAGCAGAATCTATCGTGCTCAAGTTAAGTTCCCTGAAATGAAAAACAAAAAACGAAAGAATGAATGAAAAGAAAGAAAAGAAAAGAAGAAGGCCAACAAATGGAAAGGATGAGAGATGACATGCTCAGAGTTCTCTGTCTTGTTCTTCTCATAGACCAGCCTTTTCTTTGTGGCCAGAACATCACCACAGTTAGCTGTAGCTCACATTCCCCGAGCTGCACAAAAGCTTTCTTTCCCAAACCTCAACTTGGAAACATCTGCCTGGGTCACCAAGGTCACAGGCCACAGTCACAGCCCCCACTGCAATCACATGATCTCATGCAGCACTTCCTGGAAAAAATAAACTGCCCCTGGAAAACAGGCCTTTTTCACCACAGCACCATTGACATTACAGACTGAATAATTATGTGTCGTTGTAGGGAAAAGGAACTAGGATATTTAGCAATGTCTGATCTCTACTACTATTTGCCACTGGCATCCGCCCTCCCTAGTTGTGACAAACAAAAGTGACTCCTGACATTGCCAAATGTTCCCTGATGGAGGAAAAAGTGTCCTTATTTGAGAAACACTCATCTCTAAAAGGGATTCCTCACTAAGCTGTAGCTACGTGTTCCATTTCTTACTGTATACCCAGCCCGCACCAGGCTCACCATAGCAATCCTCACTTCTCAGTTTCTATCTCTAGCTCACACCTGTGTCTTAAACTCTAAGATAATATGTCTACCTCCTTGCTACCCATATCTCAAACAGCATACTCAATAGCTAACTCAAATCCCAACATGCCCAAACCTAACTCACTATTTTTCCTCTAAGACTAATTTTTCTTCCATGGTCTCTGTCTTAATGAATGGTATCAGTCACTCATGGCAGAATTTCAGCAGTAGTTTTGGATCCCTCACTACCTGCCCCACATTGCCATATCTGAGGAGATGGTTTCTAATAACATCTTTTGTACCTTGTATTAGCTCCTTCTTAGGCATTTGCAATTACCATAGTTTTCTACCAGCCTCTTAATTTCTCCTTTCTCTAACTTTCCAAATTGCTTTCAAATTTGCTTTTTCCTCAATGCAAATCTTATCATACTGTTTCATGCTTAAAATGAACAGATATTTTGCAGATCTAAATTGCCAGTGGTAAGAGTGAATTCTTTAGCAAGGTATACAATGGCCTTCCTGAATTCTTTCGTGTTCTGGTAGCTAAATTTACCATCTGCTTTCCTGCTAATGCACTCCTTAAAAACCCGTAGGTCTGCATTTGTTGCCCCCTTTCCTGCTCAAACCCTCCCCTCTCGTTGTCAGTTCACCTGATAAACTCCTACTCTTCCCTCAAGGCCTGTTTCAAGTCACTTTTTCCTCTTGTTTTTCTCTTAAACTTCCTCCTCCATTGGGAGTCTTGTAACACCTTGACTACAAACTCCTGAGAAATTCAGAACCACAGCAACTCAGATAATCTGTTACTGATCTCCTGACAGAGAAATTGGGAGTTTTGTGTGTGTGTGTTTTTTTTAATGTTTGATGTTTTAAGCTACCAAATTTGTAGATAATTTGTCGTAGAGTGGTAGCCAACATCCAAATAGTTTACACACTAGATCAACACGACAAATTCTAGGCCCGAGTTCCAAGTTTACATCACTTACTCTAAATCAAGCCTCATCTGGGTTTTGAATGACAACTATGATCTTTTTATTTCTTCAGCTTCATTTTCAGAAACAGCAAAAATAACATGCTAAAGAATATTAGGAGTGTATTGTCTAATCAGTGCTCACCAGAGGAAAAGTTCTAAAACTGTCAGATACTTAATATGGCTTTAGGTTTCAAGGTGGAAATTGAGAGAGAATCGAGGTAGTCTCCTTTGACATTCAAATTTCTGTCTTTCCTGACTCTATGAAAGTGTACACAGTCAGATACAGATAGGAAGGAAGAATCTAATTCTAGTATTTTTGACAATCTGCTAGGAATATTGTGTTGATTTCATAAAGGGAATTCTTTTCATAAAGGGAATTACTACAGTAAAAAGTTCTAAGCCTTTCTCCATGGTTTATTCGTTTTATAAATTAATGTGTAGGAACAACTGAAAGAGAATTGCAGTTTAATGAAAGAGGATAAAGGATGTGCTGAGTATGGGAAGCCCTGGGTTCAGGCCCCAGCACAAGGTGGTGGGGGAATAGATAAAAATCAATGAACTATGTTTTATTTTTATCATGTAATGGTATTAGCAGTTAAAAAGAAAACAGCATCGAATAATCTCAATAGCCTGTTGAGCAAAAAGAAACACTAGGAAAACAAATTCTGACTTGCTCTGTATGGAGTTTAAGAACTAAGTTGTGGTAACAGAAATCAGAATAGCTGCCATCCTGGGATTTTAGGATTTTTGCCTGTTTTTCTTTTTGAGGGTGAGGCTGATTAAACCAAGGAAAGAGAATTTTTGGAGATGACAGAGAGTTTTCATATCTTGATTTAAGGTTGTCTACATGTGTACATATTTTTTCAAGATTCATTAACTAATATACTCCGGTCATTTCTCTTTAATCAGATTTTACCTCAATCTAAAAAAGTGCTTGTTTTGGTAGCACATATAGTAAAATTGGAATGATACAGAGAATATTAGCATGGTGCCTGTGCAAGGATGACACACAAATTCATGAAGTAGTCCATATTTTAAAAAGAAAAGAAAAGAAAAAAACATAGCAGTATGCAATGACAAAATCTAGTCATATTTTCCTATTGGAACAATAACCACGGTTTTTGAAGATCTAAATAACGTATTCAGAACACCAAATTAAGCTTTCCTGTTACACAAGTGCAACAAAGTATTCCCTAATGTTTTTCAAAAACTACCTTGGAAAAAAGTAACTGTGCTCTGTGGAACCATGATAAATACTCACCAACTTCTTTCTCTCTTTTTTTTTTTTTTTGGTACTGACACTCGAACTCAGAACCTTGTGCCTGCCAGGCAGGGACTTGTACCACTGAGCTGTATTCCCGACCCACTCACAGGTTTTTATAAGCTCTGCCTTCTCTCACATGCTGGACTTAGAGAAGAAAATCAACATTCCACTCTCCTGGCTCCTGAGACCTTGCTGGGAGCAAACTGAAGTTACACCAGGCAGGCAAGGGATCCTAGGATTTCCAAGGGCAGAGCCCCAGGAAACCAAAACACAGCACTGCCCTGAGGGGTTCCCCGTGTGACTCAGAGTCTGATAATCTCACAGACCCAGAGGAAGAGGATTTTGGCATAGAAAGGAGAGTAAAGGAAGAAAAAAAGGCGTTCCCAGTTGCTATTTGAGGTTTCCCGGAGCAGCAGATGTGAGCTGCAGCTGGAACGGAAGGGGAGTCACCCACAGCCTTAGCCAAGCCGGGAAGGCCGGCGGCATCTCCGCAAGTAAAGGGGAAGCGATAGGCAGAGACTAATGAACTGCTCTCCAGTTTGGGATAGAGAAACCAGAAAAGGCAGAAACAGTAGATTCAATGAAGCAGAAAGTCATCAAGTGCCAGGAAAATCATTTGCAAAGAATGTGAGCATCTACTAATTAAATCCAGACACCACATTCATCACTGGGTCTTCAGCATGCATTCTTCTGCGTGGCTCAGCTCCCCATATAGGATTTGTTTTTATCTCCATCATCAAATATGGGGTATTTTTTCTTTTGTGGTCCTTTATTATTTTACCCAACACCATGTCCCCACCATATCCCTTACTTTCCTAGAAATACACCTCTCTACCACCTCCTGTTGTCCCTCCTCCCCCAAACCCCGGCTGCAACCCAGCTCAGATTGTGACTTCTAGATCACAACCTTCATTTGCCCCTCTCTCCTACAGGAACCCTCTAATACAGGTTAGGTATATTTCTGTGGCCCCCTAGCCCAGGTACATTCTCTAAACAATTTTGTCACCTTATATTTTAGTGTCTATTGCTGTCCTTTTTGACTATGGAATACTTCAAGTTCTAGAACAGTAATACTTAACTACCAATTAAATTTTATTGCAAGTATTTTGTTAATTAAACTTCCAGGACTTCCAGGAAAATGGTGGAGTGGTAAGTGACTACAACTCAGCCTCTCTAAGATTCAGAATCCAGACACTGGAAAACAATAACCTGGGGGAGAGAGAGAGAGAGAGACAGAGAGACACAGAGAATGTCCAGGAAGCAGGAAGGATCTGTCAGAAAAAGAAGTAAAACCCACAGAGAAATTGAAAAGACAGAACACAATACAGAGAAGAGAAGAACAATCTTTACTTTCTCCCTGGCTTCCAGCTCACTACTTATGTGAAAGGGAGATCAAATCTACAGAGAAAACGTGAAAGCTGGGAACTCCAGAGGGCTTCAGCGAGAAACCAGACGATCTTGGACCCGACTGACTAATGCTGAGATCTACAGGTAGAGCAGGGGATTTTTCTCCCACAGGGAGTCCTTTGCTAGGCAACAGCTGGTGAGTTACTCCAGTCCAAGCACTCCCCATATCCCTGGAGAGGGTGCTTGATCAGATGCCACTCTGGAGAAGGGTTATATATTTTTACTCTCTAGGACTGAGAACAGCCACAGAACACTACAGGACTCCCAGTGTCACATTCCCCATGACTGGGAGAGACAGGCATGGGAGACAGCTGCCATCAGGGAGCAGGGCTGCAAAGAGACTCCCTGAGGGGTTGAACTAAACAACACGGGCCCTGCACCCTCAGCCAGAGACAAGCTCAGCCTGAGTTGCCCTGGATTTCAAAGTTGTGGCACTGACACTCTGGACCTAATCCTACCTCCTGCATCCAGCACAAATCCAGGACCAACAGTTTTCTTTATCTACCAGTGTGAGCAGGCACACGTCTTGACTTGGACACTGCCCCCAAACTTACAGATCCCAGGAGAAAACTACACACTAAAATCAGAGAAATTGCCTTTTTTCTTTCTCTTTTTCTTTTTCTTTTTTTTTTTTCTTTTTCTGTGTCATGTGTGTGTGTGTGTGTGTGTGTGTGTCCGCGTGCATGGCATCACTTTTTGTTTTGTGTTTGTTTTCTCCTTTCCTTTGTTCCTTTCTTATTCACCTAGCCACTGGGGTTTGGAGAATTTTCTTTTCCTTTTTCATTGCTGTTTGTCTCTTTTTCTTACTTCTTTCTTTTTTCCTTTTCTTCATTTTTTCCTTTTTCCTTTTAATATTTCTCTCTTATTTTTACTCTCCTCTTTCCTTCTTTTTTTCTCTCTCTTTTCTACTACCTTCTACTTGTCAGTTTTTTCTCTTAACCTTTTCCTAGTTTGGTAAATATCCTTTTACTCTGCAATATGATCCTTTGTACCACTTCTCTTTCCTCATTCTCATATCATGTACTTTAAGGTTTCAAATTTTTCTTCTTGCATTCCCAGTTCTCCTATATCTTTAAGTCCTTATTAATCTTTAAAGATAGTTAATTCTATAAAATTACCATTTAGATCTTTTCTACCATTAGTGGACAAATAGCTGTCACATTTAGTACTCATTAGCTGTAAGGAAATACCTGAACTATCTTTATGTTTACACTATAATTGTGGATTCTTCACTAGGATTAAGGGTGACATAGATTGTGTTCTTAAACAAGATCCAAAATCTACAATAGATATTGTGAAAGGGAAAGAAACTGCTCAAAAGGAAAGAACAATTGGGATGGAGGAAAGAAAAAGGAAAGAAAGCAAAAAAATATATATATACATATATATATATGTGATAGCTAAGATAATTACACTAATTTTTTTTAGTTCATTGAAAAGTACAGCTTGTGCTTATATTGTTTGATCACTTTTGCATGACTGTATCTTGTAATTTGAGCAACTACTTTGAAGATAATGATATGAAATATATTAATCAGTTAATTCCCTCTTATATTGTTGTGAAATTCTGAATCATAGTTTTTATTTTTTTCTTTAAAATAAAAGTAATAATAATAGTCAGTTTGTCTTAGATTATACTATTGTAGTTCATTTGTTTGATATTACCAGAGTAACATAACTGTTGCTATTAATGGATTTTCTCTGTAAGCCTACACTCAGATCATCTCTGTGGTATTTATAATACTAGAGTATATTCCTAGAGAACTCTGTGTCCAATTACCCTGTGTCCTTACCTCCCAAATTAACCAAGGTGGTCAGATCTGGGGACTGAGGCAAAGGACCATAGTTAACCACAACAAAAGTGCATCACTGAAAAGTGACTAACCGAGAATATATCTATACTAGCAATAATGTCTTTACATTATAAACATCCACAAACCTCAGCAAAAACTAAAACAAACAAATACTAGGTACATGAGAAGGCAAAGCCATAACTCCCAACTCCCCTGAAGCATATCTGGAGGATATTAAGGAGCAGAACAACAGAATCCGAAAACCTGACTTACTCAAAAAGACAACAGAAGAGATTAGATAACTGATCAAAGAGATACTCACAGGATTACAGAACATATAACTAAATAGATATAGAAATAATAACCAGAATCATCAGGAGCTTTCAGAAAGACATTAATGAAAAGTTAGATAAGCTAAGAATAATACAAAACATGAATGACCAGCTTAGCAAAAAATTAGAGTCTATGAAAAGGTTTCAAACAGAAATCTAGGAGATTAAAAATTATATTGAAAGTATGGGTTGCAAAAGCAACCAATGGAAGGACAGAATTTCAGAACTAGAGCATAAAATGTCTTCAAAGACCAACTGCTTAAAGACACCTTAAAATCAACAAAAGAACAAGAAAAATGGATCCAACTGCTCCTAGATGACATAAAAAGGACTAATATGAGAATAATTGAAATATGTGAGAAATAATATGACAACAAATGTCATAAAACACCTCTTCACAGACATAATAGCACAAAGCTTCCTAACTATAGGGAAAAAAAAAAATACAGATCAGCAAGGCATATAGAACTCCAAAGAACCATGATCAGAAGAGATTTCTGCACCACATCATATTAAAAGTACCAGGAGATATCCCAATCCTTGACTTGAAATTATCCTACAAAACTACTCTGATAAAAATAGCATGGTACTGGCAGAAAAGCAGACTCAAGGATCCACAGAACAGGCTAAAAGGTGCAGAAACAATGCCAGACATAATCAGGCACCTTATCATTGACAAAAGAACCAAACACCTTCGCTGAAAGAAAACCTTTTTAATAAATAGTGCCAGAAAAACTGGCTTTCCACATGCCAAAGACTAAAACTCTTCTCATCTTTCACCATGCACTGAACTAAAATCAAAATGTATCAAAGATCTAAATATTAAAACGGAAACATTAAACCTGCTAGGAGATACAATAGGTAGAACATTTGAAAACACTGGTGTAGAAAAAGACTTTATAAATGAAACCCTGATTACAAGGCACTGTCACAAAGAATTAACAACTGGACTCTCATTTTATTAAAAAGATTTTGTGCAGCAAAACAAACTTTCAACAGAGTGAAGAGGCAACCCACAGTGTGGAAAAACTATTGCCAGTTATTCTTCAGACAAAGGACTACTATTTAGAATATTGTAAAGAATTTTTAAAAATCAGATCCCCTCCAAGTTTAAAGACTCAGTCCAAAAATGGGCATCCAAAATGAATAGACACTTCTCAGATGAAGAAGCAGAAGCAGCAAGTAAATATATGAAAAAAATTCAATAGCACTAGTCATTTGAGCAATGTAAATTAAAACAATGCTGGGGTTGGGGATATAGTTCAGTGGCACAGTGCCTGCCTGGCAAACATAATGTTGTGAGTTTGACCCCCAGTCAAAAAACAACAACAACAACAACAACAACAAAACAAATCTGAGATTCCAATTCCGTCTCACTCCAGAAAGAATGGCTATTATCAAGAAATCAACCAATAATAAATACTGGCAAGGATGTTGGGGAAAAGGAACACTTCTCCATTGTTGGTGGAAGTGTAGACTGGTGCAACCAATGTGGAAATCATTGTGGAAATTCCTCAACAAACTAAACTAGAGTCTTAATTCAACCCAGCTATTCCCCTTCTTGGTATCTTCCCAAAAGAATTAAAAGCATCATACCACAGTGATATATGCACATCCATGTTTATAGAAGAACAGTTTGTAATAGCTAAATCTTGGAAACGACCCAAATGACATCAACCAATAAATGAAGAAGTGGTTTTTATTTTAATATACAATGAAGTACTACTTGGCCATAAAGAATAATAAACCTGAGGCAAATGTGATATAAGGGAAAGAAACTCCCAACTTGCTAGATGTTCAGTACAAGTTCATGTTCTCTAAGACTGAAGAATGAATTTTAGGAACAATGGACTTAAGAGCAGAATATGCATATTGAGGGGAAGAAAGCTTCTGTCCAAGAGAGAGAGAGAGAAGGGGTCCTGAGTGGGTAGGCCAAAGATCCTGCCTTTTCTAGGAATTTTATAAAGCAAAACTACAGGTGAAGTAGGTCAAGGGTGGGGAAAACGGAAAATCACAAGGTGGGTATGAGATGGGACAGAACTATGGTCAACCAATAAGATTATGAGTATAATTGCTTAGGTAAAATTGATTAAATCAGGATCAAATGAGGAAGCAAGTCACATAGCAAGCAGGCATGAATACAGAACAAAGTCTCTTCCTATAAAGGACTGGGTCAGTTGCTCTTCCTGGCTTCCTCAAGGTGATGGGTACCTATTTAAAATATCAATCCCTGCTGTGTATCCTGAAAAAGTATGCATTCATTTCAAACAGGCTTTAGGCAGGGTTGTCTGTCTCCCCAACATTTGCAAGGTATCTCATCTTCTACACTGGATCCTGCAAGGGCCCAGCCCTGTCTGACTGCCTATAATATTTCTACCTAACCTAGCTACCTATAACAAACAGATGCACCTTGACCCCATATTCTTAAGTGAAATAAATTGGGTACACATGTGTAAATACCATAGTGTTTCTCTGGTGTGAGAAACCAAAAGTTTAAAAAGAACCAAAATGTTCAATTGACATAGTGAAATAGAAAGAAAATTTCCAAATGGGAAGGAGAAGTGGGGGGAGGGGGAGGAAGAAAAGGAAAAGAAAAACAGTGAGAAAAGAAGTAAGCATGGAAACAAAGCCTTTGGAAATGAGGAAGGGGAGAGGGTCTGAAAGCAGTAAGGGGAATGGGGAAAGAGAATCACGATAAATCATATATAGACACAAATTTCCTATGACAAATGTGATCATTCTGTATACCTAAAATGTACCAATAAACTTAATATTTAAAAAGGTACCCAAAGTCCATCACAAGTGAAAAATCTTAAAAGCTATTAGAGAAAGGAAACAAATTGCATATAAAGATTAACCCATTAGAATTACAGAAGAATTCTCTACACAAACCTTAAAGGCAGGAGGACTTTGAGTTAGTGTCTAAAAGATGACACTGCCAACCTCAGTGTACATATACTGAGAAACTTGGAGTGTGAAATAAGGTATTTCCATAAGGAGTACCTCAAGAAATTCATGACCACAAAACCAGTTTTACAACAAACTCTCAAGAATATCCTAGAATGAGACAATGAAGGCAACAATGCAACGAGTAAAAAGAATGACTACACCTAGCTGGATGAGCAGCTAAGTGAAAGGGAAAAATGGGGAAATGATTAAGGGGAAAATAATGCTATGACAGGAAACCTCAGTAACTCTCAGTAAGAACTCTCACTATAAACGGTCTCAATTCTCCAATCTAAAGACACAGTAGCAGAATGGATCAAAAGTCAAACCCCAATGCTATGTAGTATACAAGAAATACATTTGATTCAAAAGAGACTCAAAAATTAAAAATCAAAGGATAGAGTATGGTGTAGTGGTTCCTGCCTGTAATCTTATCCCTTGGGAAGCTGAGACAGTAGGGTTGCTATGAGTTCAAAGCCAGCCTGAGGTATATAGTGAGCCTGAACTATAGCCTGCCTCAAAAATAAATAAACAAATCAATTAATTAATTAAAAAATGGACAGCAATATTCCATTCAGTGTGAATCCAAAAAAAGCAGGAGTATCTATACTAATTTTAAGACAAAGTGGATTTCAAGCCAAGCTTGATCAGAAGAGATGGAGGGCATTACCTATTGGCTAAGGAAAACAATTCAAAAATAAGAGATAACAATTATAAATATATATGTACCAAATAGTTGTGCAATCAACTTCATAAAACAAACATTAATGGACATAAAAAACCTGTTAAGCACCAATACAATTGTAATGGGCTTCACTACCCACTGTCACAAATGGATAATCAACTAGACAAAGAAATTCAACAAAGGAATATCAGAGCTGAAACAAATTTTGAACACATGAACCTAATATATATCTACAAACTGTTCCATCCAACAACAACAGAATTCTTCCCCAAAACATGTGCATCTTTCTCAAAAACAGACCACTTGGGATATAGCTCAGTGGCACAGCACCTGTGTGGCAAATGCAAGGTTCTGAATTCAATTTCCAGAACCATTAAAAAAAAGAAAGGAAAATAAAATATGCTAGCCAATAAAGCATATTTTAATTAATTAAAATACTTTTATATTTGCTTAAGCAAATACAAAATATCAAAATTATCTGATGCTTATTATAAGATCATAGTACGATGAAACTAGAAATCAATTACAAAAGAAACCACAGAAACTATGCAAATACATGGAGATTAAACAATATGCTCTTGAATAACCAATAGGTCACAGAAGAAGTCAAGGAAAAAATTAGACAGATCCTAGAAACAAATGATATTGCCTCTACAGCACACTTTAGCCCATGGGATACAATGAAGGCAGTCCCAAGAGAGAAGTTTATAGCTTTAAATGGAACACCAGGAAAATAGAGCTCAAGTAAACAACCTAATGGGGCACCTCAAGGCCCTAGAAAAACAAAAACAAATCTAAAGCTAGTATGAGAAAAGAAATTATAAAGCTCAAGCATAAATTAATGAAATTGAGACTAAAATATACAAGAAATGAATTGAAGAGTTGATTATTAGAATGAACAAAATAGACAAATCCTTACCCAAAAACACCAAAAGAAGAAAGACTCAAAGTCATACGAGAAATGAAAAAGGTGAAATCATAGTGAATTCTGCCAAAACCCACAAGATCATTAGTAACTACTTAAGTACCTGTACTCTGACAAAATGTAAATTTCAGAAGAAATGGATAAATTCTTAGATATACATAATCTATCAAAGCTAAATCAAGAACACAGAAAAACACTAGATAATACAATATGAGTCAATGAAATTAAAGAAGTAATTTTAAAAATGCCAATTAAGAAAAGCCCAGGCCCTACTGTATTTACTGCCAAATTCTGCAAGAATTTTAGAAAAGATCTAACATCAGTAGTTGTCAAACTTATTAATGAAACTGAAAAGGAAGTAGTACTGTCAAAGTTATTTCTGGAAGCAGGCATTACCCTGATACCAAAACCACAGAAGGATCCAGTCAAAGAAGAGACCACTCTCTGCAATGAACATAGGTGAAAAAATCCTTAATAAAGATACTGGCAAACAGAATGCATAAAATTATCAAAAAGATGGACAAATATATATAATGAAAAAGAAGAATTCATTGCAGGAAAGCAGGGATGCTTCAACATATGCAAATCAATCAATATAATACATCACATAAACAGAACCAAGGAAAAAAATTATGTGATCATCTCAATAGATGCATTAAAAAACCATTTGACAAAACCCAACATTCTTTCATGATAAAAAAAAAAATCCTGAGGAAAATAGGTACAGCAAGACTTGTCCCATTCTGATAAAAGCCATCTATGAGAAACAAATGACCAACAACATATTGATTTGAGAGAAGCTGAAAGCATTCCATCTTTTTTTCTATTATTTTGAAGGTAGCAAAATACAGCAGAACAAGACAGAATAAAGCCAATCGAGACAATGCTGTGAAATTGGTACAGAAATTCGCAGCACGATACTGGCGTAACGGTAACAGGTAACATAGTGTATCTTGTTATCCTCACAATAGTTGTCCTTTCAATCAGGTGTAGCAAAATCAAACGAAATACAGAACATCATAAAACCTATCAAAACAGATTATTGAATAAAGTGATACAATTAATCAAAACAAAGCAAAACAATGACGATTTTTGCCTTCAAAGAGATAGTAGAAAGAAATCCCCCATATTTGCTACATTGCATACGGTCATCCTCCCAAGAGATGCTCAGACCTCTGGTTCGCATTTTCTAATGGAGGAGGGGGGAGAAGGGATGTTTGATTCTCAGTCCATGCACCAGTAGGCTCATGGCTGCCTACCAGGGAAGCGAGCGTGTTGCTTTGCTGCCCAGAACCCTAAGTTCCAACATGGTGCGGATCTCGGGAGACACTGGCTGGCTGGGTTGGGGACTTAGCTCAGTGGCATAAGCACCTGCCTTGCAAGGGTGCAGTTGTGAGTTCAATCCTTGGTACCCCTCCAAAAAAATGGGGTTTGGGATTTAGCTCAGTGGCATAAGCACTTGCCTGGCAGGCGCAAGGTCATGAGTTCGATGCCTGGTACAAAAAAAAAGAATGCACTATGTTGGCTAGTGACCTAAGTTCCAACATGGCTTGGATCTCGGAAGAGGCTGGCTGGCTTGTTCTCTCCCTGGGTCTACCACCACTCACTCGAGCCACAGTTGCTTACCAGGGAGGCAAGTGGGCCGCTTTGTTGCTCAGCATCCTAAGTACCAACATGGCATGGATCTTGGGAGATGCTGGCTGGCTGGTTCTCTCCCTGGGTCTCCCACTGCTCGCTGGAGTGACGGCTGCTCACCAGGGAGGTGAATGGGTTGCTTTGTTAAACATTCCATCTAAAATCAGGAAAAACATAAAGATGCCTGCTATCACCACTCATGTTTCATATAGTTCTTGAAACATTAGCCAGAGCAATTAAACAAGAAAAAGAAAAGATATGGGTAGTAATGGAAGAAGTTTAATGGTCATTATTTGCAGATGATGTGATCCTATACATAGATGACCCCAAAAACTTCAGCAAAAGATTTCTAAACTTAATAATAAAATTCAGCAGTTTAGCAGGATACAAAGTCAACGCTGAGGAATTAATAGTATCCCTATGCAGCAATAACACTCACTGAGAGAGAAATCAGGGAAACAGTACCTTTCATGATTGGATCACCAAAAAATGAAATACTTAGGAATTAACCTAACTAAAGAAGTGAAAGGCCACTAAAATGAAAATCACAATACTCAGGGAAAAAAAGAGAGAAAGATGACATCAGAAAATGGAAGGATATCCCTTGTTCCTGGAAAGCCAGAACCACAGTAGTCAAAATAGCCATCCTTCCAAAACTGTTACATAGATTTTCAATACAACCTCAATCAAAATACTAATAGCATTCCACACAAAAGTAAAGAAAGCAATTCTAAAATTCATATGGAGCTATAAGGGTTCTAGAACAATTCTGGGCTACAAGGGTAAAGGCAGGCAGCATCACAATCCTAGACTTCAAGTTATACTACACAGCTAAAGTGATAAAAATAGCAAAGTATTGGCAAAAACACAAATAACAGAACAGAATAGAGGTGTGATAAACAATTGTAGGCCTCCTCAGCTACCTTAACTTTGATAAAAGGGCCAAATACTTTTGCTGGAGGAAAATTAGCCCCTTTCACAAATGGTGCCAGTGAAAATGGTTATTTGCATGCCAAAAATTGAATCTAGACTGTTATGGATTAAAAACTGATGGCCAACTTAACACCATCTGAATTAAATCAGCATGGTGCTGAGCATAGATGGTCTACCTGAGGAAAGCTGCCAGCATACGTAGAGACTTGGAAAAGAAGAGTGAAGCATTGTGGGTTTCTCTAAGTGTTGCTGTTTGAGCCGTTGGTTCTCCTGGAGGAGCTCGTCATGACTAGCTTCCCCAGTATGAGTTCAATCATTGTCATCAGAGGAGCTTGGGACCTTGGTGGTGAGAGTGGCTGTGGTTCACTTTGGGGGAGCTCTGGTCCTTACATTGAGCATCGCTTCTTGGTTCCAGAGGGGAAGATATGTGCTGTTTACTCTCCAGACTGAACTCGTCATGCTGGCTTTCTGACATGTACATGACTGTTCTTATAGTCAGAGGAGCTCAGGATCTCTGTGTCGCTGAGGATGGCTGTGGTACTTTTCAGGGCAGCCCTGGTTCTTATTTTGAGCATGACTTTTCATCTCCAGTATAATACCCTCAACCGGCCAGCACAGCTCCTTTACCCCACTGGCATAGACTTTCTAGCTTCCACTGCTGACCTCTGGGCCTTGCCAGCACACATCTATAAAAGAGACTGGTATGAGTCCTTCTTGTGAACTTTAGACCTCCAGCTGGACTTGTGGGAAGCATTGTCATGGGCTTTAGGTTTTCATCCGGACTCATGCAGGATATTGCTATGGGATACAAGCCCTTGGCTGAATATTCTGAGTCTTTAGTGTTGTGGACAGATTTCCTGAATTTCTGTGTTTAACTCTGGGTGACCATCACAAAAGCCAATATTAAAAATTCTGTGTCCTGCTTCTAATTGTTCTCCTCACAATCCCTGACTACAACATGGGCCCATATCACTCGCCTTGCACTCAATTAAAATCAAAGTGGATTTAAGATCTTAATATTAAAACAGAAGCAATCTGCTGAAAGACAAAAGAGAAAAAACTTGAGGACATAGGTACAAACAAAGACTTTGTGACCAAAGCCCCAGTTGCACAAGAAATAATAACAAGTGTGGAAGACCATCACATCATCCTCCCCCTGACCCAAGTGTGATTGTGTTTACTTACAAGCCATGCACACTATGCAGAAGTGACATCCCTAAATTGACTTTCAGTTTATTTAGAGTCTGGCCAAGACTGCGTATATATATCTTCATGAAAGTTGGCAATGGACTAACAGTTTGTTATCAACAGCTATATTTGAGTTCAGATAGACAAACTGTGATACCATGGGGCTAAGATATGAGATAACATCTCCACTGGGACCTGCATGACTCCAGAGGAAAATTCCTTCCCAGAATTGGCTATGAAGCAGGATATTTGTTAACTGTAACCTAAATCTGCCTATTCCTGTCCCTTCCACAAGAACACTTTGTCCCCTCTATTACAAGCCTTGCCAGCCTTGCCACTTGTCTAGCATCATCCAGCAGCAGCCCGCTCACCATTTACCTCAGTGAATAAATACCAAGGTTCTGGGTGCCTCGTGTGCCCCAAGAACAACTGGTCATCCTACATCCCAAATGCACCCCTATTTTCTCTCTCTCTCTCTCTCCTCTCTCTCTCTTCCTTCTCTATGCCATAACTCCAGGCAAGAGACTGGGGACTCATTGCAGGGGTCCCTGATAACTGGCACTGTGGTCTCCAGGGACCCAGAATCAACAAATAGGGCCACATAAAATTAAAAAGCTTCTGCACAGCAAAGGAAACTACCAATAGAGTGAAGGAGTGCTCTATAGAATGGGGCAAATTTTTGCTAACTACTCAGACACAAGACTAACAACTAAAATATACAAGGAATTAAAAAAGTTAGACCCCTCAAATTTAAAGACCTAATCAAAAGTCAAATTTGAGAAGTGAATACACTTCTCAAATGAAGGACAAATGGTTGATAGGTATGGCTTGGGTCTAGATGTTCCCTGAAAAACCTCATGCAGTTATAATGGAACTTTTTCAGAGGTGGCTGAATCTAGAATGTACAATGTTGGGATTAAGAGTGTGTGATTATTTCCAGGTATGGTGGTGCACTCCTGTAATCCTAGCACTTGGGAGGCTGAGGTAGGAGGATCATTGCGAGTTCAAGACCAGCCTGGGCTACAAAGTGAGCCCAAGGCCAGCCTGAACCACATAGTGAGACCTAGCCTCAAAAAGACAAAAAAAAAAGTTTGTGATTACTAAATTAGTCCACCTAGTCTCTTCCTGTGAACCAGCAGCAGCCATGCAGCCCCTAAGAGGAGGAACAAGAAGCCAGCACCTTCCTGTGAGCCAGCCAGCATGCAGGCTGAGAGAGAAGAGCTGAGCATGCCCCGCTACACACAAACACACTCTGCAAGCAACCAGCTGATCCAGGGGAACACAGGCTGAGATGACAGCCACTGAAGTAAAAAACAAAAATTTTACAAGCCTAAAGCCAGTAGTCTGAGCATTCATTTAGAGGATAACAATATGCAATTTTAGCAACTATGGGGGATTTCCTTCTGAAGGTGGGAACCATTGCTAATTGCATATTATCTTGTTTTAATGTCCTATATCATTTTCACTGTTTTGCTTTGTTTGGCTTTATTATATTTTATTTTGTTTGATTTTATTATAACTGATGGCATGGGCAGCTATTTCAAAGATAACAAAGTACATTATGGTAGCCATTATTGATTTCTTATTATTTTGTTTTGAATTCCTGTATCACTTTTATTGCTTTGTTACGATTGGTTTTATTCTGTTCTCTTTTGTTTGATTTTATTATGTCTGACAGTATAGGCAGCTACTTTGAAGATAACAAGAGGCATTTTTATTGGCCTATTACCTTGTTTTGAAGTCTTGCATCACTTTAAAATAAAAGAAAAAAAACTAAATTAGTGCACAGACTGGTGTAGTGCCCATCATAAGCCCAGTATCCTAGATGAAATATACAAGGGGTAGAAAGAAGCTGTTATTGTCACTTTTTGGGTCACTTGCATGTTTTCATTGTTTTCTGCCTGCCGTGAACTGTTTTTTCTCTGCAACATCCCTCTGCCAGGCCCCCCTGCCTTGTGACCAGACAACTATGGACTGAAACCTCTATGAAACAAACCTTTCAAATAACCCTTTCCTCCTTTAACTTTAGGTGTCAGGTATTGTGTTTCAGCAACAAGAAAATAAACTAAGACACCAATAAATACAGGAAAAATATTTAACATTGCTGCCCAGTCAAGAAATGCAAATTAAAACAACACTGAGTTTCTATGTCATTCCAGAAAGAATAGCTACCTTCAAGAAATCTAACACCAAAAAAACCTGGAGAGGCTTCAGGGAAAAAGAAACCCTGCTTCATTGTTGGTGGAAGTATAAGTACAACCACTATGGAAATCAGTATGGAGATTCCTCAAAAAAATAAAAATTCCATTTGACTCAGCTATTTCCCTTCTAGATATCTTCCCAAAAGATATATTACAATACATACATATCCATGTCGATAGCAGCACAATTCAAAACAGCTAAATCTTGAAAGCAGTTTATATGTCCATCAATGTACGAATGGAAAAAGAGAATGTCGTATTTATACCCAATGGAGCACTGCTCTGCCATAAAGAAGGACAAACTTGAATTATTTGTGGGAAAATGTGCATATCTTGAGACCATAAATTTAAATGAAATAACTAGACATACAAGCTTAAATACCACATGGTTTCTCTTATATGAGAAACCCAATACATAAACTAAGTGCAAAATAAAAGAGACAATAGGAGAGAGACAGAGAGAGAGACAGAGAAAAGTATTCTAATCCAGCGTGGTCAGTGTATCTAAAAGTATATTTTGATTTAGTGTAATTATTTAAAGTATTTTTTAATTTTGGACCTGTTGTCTTGCTGTTAATCTGGGTTTATAATAGTTAACTTTATAAAGCTTTATAAAACAAGTAAATAAATCTGATGCTGACCAAAAGAAAAGAAAAATGGGAGTGGAAGGGGAAAGGAAAAAAAATAATTGAGTTATATTTTGTACTTGTACCAATTCTCCACAATGAATGTAATCATTGTATACTGCAAACATGTACTAATGAAAATCTTTTTAATTAAATAAATTTCAAAATAGAGAAATAAAATATCAAAGACAGAATAAATAGTATTGTCCATTATTATTTCTCTATATAATACAAATAAAATATGTATGCTATATATAATATAATTTTATATAATTTAATTACTTACATATCTAATATAATTAGTTGTATTTAATAAAAATAATAGTAGCTCCCCCTTCTGGTCCATAGTGTTACTGCACCCATGTTAAACCTGTGTTAAACAGTACATACAGATCTCTGTTCCCAGGGTGGGGTTTGTTCAAGTTGTCAAGCATATAGCTGATTTTAAAAGATACCAAGTAAAATTTAGAAGATGAGAGGGTAAAACTGATTACTACATTCAGAAGTGCTCAGTGATCCAGGCAGGACAAGTTAAATATAACACATCCAAATATAGCATGGCAGTTCATGTAACTAGCAGAGATCATTTGCATATATTCCCACATAGAAAGGGCTATCATAGTCTGCACAGCATATGCGCATGAACTACCAAAACATGGCATGAAAGGTGCCTAACGAATTATGCTGCAGCACACTGTATTGGTCTACTGCTGGCTGGCAGGTTTCTCATTAGGTTTGTCATGGACAAGATCCATGAAGGCCAAGTGGAAAAGATTAGATAAATAATGTGTAAAACACTGATGATTAATCTGGTGCCTTCACCTGCTATTTGGACAAAAGTCTTGACAGAAATACTTTTGGCAATAGAGTTTTTGGGGTCTCGGAAGGAGCTATAGGTAGAGGTTTGTCTGTCCATGGTGCCAGATGAGTCTCTGATTATGATTCTGAAAGAAAGAAATTCAATGTAGAAGTACTTCAGAAACATAGGTAGGACCAGAACATAGCAAATTAATATGTGATAACTAATAGAAAAACGTGAAGATGCTCAGAAGAAAAATTCTCTCTGTACACAAAGACCAAAATACCTGCAGACATGATGAAGGAGAAGACCAGGAAAGCTCATACTGCTGTGCAACTCCAGCAGTCTATGAGGAGGAGTGCAAGGCAGAAGTTAAAAAGAAAAGGTGCAACCATCCCAGAATATTCCCAGTCCAGAGGAAAGATCAGGTATCTCAAAAGCAGGCAAATTTCCTCAGCGCTCAGAAGTGAGATGCTCAAAGCTGTACAAAGCAGTGATTTTCTATGAACATTTTTCTGATAAAGACAATAAACTTGTTGACATGCCAAAATAAATATATGTACCATTGTTTGATACTCTTAAATTCAATATAATTAAGTACATAATAACCAAGCCCATTAGCAAGTTTTACACTCTGTGCTTTGATATAGTTTTTTTTTAAAAATCAATTTTAGTGGTCCTGGGGAATCAAACTGAGAGCCTCAAATTTGCTAGGCAAGTGTCCTACTATTGAGCTACATCCCCAGCCTGTGTTTTGACATAGTAAAAAAATTAAGAGCACAAGGAACACATTATAATAAAAAGAAAACAAATAAATTTGGCTACATTAAAATTTTGAACAGAATATTACACAACTTATCTGAAAAACATCATGCTGAGGAATATAATTAGTTTACTTAAAGTTATATTTCTCTATCAAATATATTCACATTCATAATTTCAAAATCTTTTGCTATTTTTAGGACTGAAACTTCTCTTGCCATATTAGCTCACACTAACTAGCATTCTCCAGAAACAGAAAAAACTTTTTTCAACTCCTTTTAACTATCTTTTTTGGAATTGACCTTTATACTTTTAAGTAACATGATTATAGAGGTCTTTTCTAGAGCAGCCCTTATTGACTGTATACAATTGAAAATAATGATGTAGCCTTTTCATTCTCTCCCAGTGATTATAGTGGTTATAATTTCTGGTTGGAACAATATCCAGTGCTTGTATGGTTCATAATTACATAAATGTACTTTCTGCGGAGCTGCATTCATATCTTTTGATTTTCAGTCTCTTCTATCTCCCACTTTTTGTTTTTCTTATCATCCTCACCCCTTTCACTAGTTTCATTTCCTGTGTGCCTACAGCTTACTTCTAAGCTGTCCCCCAAAAGAAGAATTTCCTCAGTACACTGAAACTCACCAGGAAATGCCCCCCTACACACACACACACACACACACAGAGAGAGAGAGAGAGAGAGAGAGAGAGAGAGAGAGAGAGAAATGTACTCTCCCCTGGACGCAACTTCCCTGCAGCATTCTCTCCACCTGTCCTGTGAAGTTGTTCTGTATCTGCTGCCATCTCTCAGCAATAGGATGACAACTCATTTTAACTTGCCAGGAACTGTACCAGTTGAATGACTATTGCCCACCACTGGCAGCCCCCTCAGGCCCAGGCTAATTGGAACATTTTGTCTAACCACCTGGATAGTCCTCTGGCTCCTGGAGTCTATCATGTCTTCTTTTTGGTTCACTGTTTTATTTTGTGGAACCCATTTTCCAGTACAGTAGTTCCCTTAAGAGAAGAGTGAAAGAGAAGTTAAATGTTTCATGTTTACTTACCTGAAATGTCTTTAATCTGCCTTTGTGAACTTTAGGAAATCTGGTAGGAAAGAGAAATCAAGACTTGAAGTAAGTTCCAATATGAATTTCAAAGGAAAGAGCCCACTGACTTTCTGGTTTCTCCTGTAGCAGGTGAGAAGTCTGGTGCCCTTCCAGTTCTGGGTCTTTAATATCTGGAAGTTTGAAGTTTGTAGGACATTTTATCTCCAAAGTTCGGAAATTTCACATGGCACACCTTATTATCAGTTTCTGGGTTTTTTTTAAATACATTGTGCAGAGCTTCAAGTGAGTTCTCTCAATTTAGGAACTCATGTCTTTTATTCAAGGAAAACTGTGTTTTTAAAAATCTCTCTCTGTCAAGGCTGGGGGTTTAGCTCACTGGTGTAAGCGCTCACCTGGCAAGTGCGAGGTGATGAGTTTGATCCCTGGTACCAAAAAAAATCTCTGTCTGTCTGTCTGTCTGTCTCTCTGTCTCTCTGTCTCTCTCTCTCTCTCTCTCTGTCTCTCTCTCTGTCTCTCTGTGTGCGTGTGTGTGTGTGTGTGTGTGTGTGTGTGTGTGTTTGTGTTTCATGTTCTCCCTTTCTGAGGCTCCTGTTTATTGGATTGTTGAGCTTCTTGAACTCTAATGTGTTTCTTTTCCATTGTTTAAATCTTTGTTTGACTTTCTAGGAGATTTTCTCAGAACCATCTTCCCAATTTTTTCTGCAGTTTCTATTATAGTTGACTTGATAGAGCAATATTTACTCTCTGAATATTTTTTTACTATAGGCTTCAGTCAGTACTTCTCAGATACAGTGTCTCTTGTTACTTGTATAAGTTATTAAGTACAGGGTTTATTTGTTTTTAAGTTTTTTCTATTTCATACGCACAGCTGCTATTTTCTCAACAGTTTATTTGATCTGTTTCTGTGAGGAAATATACATTCCCTGACTGTCTGGTGTTCTTTGGCTATCTGTTCATATTTAAAAACAAGGCAATAAAAATAAAACGGACAAGAAAAGACTAATACACATCTCTGTGGGATAGTCTTCTCTTTCTACTTCATCTTCAGTTTCAATCTTCTCCGGTCTGTTAAATTCATTTTACCATTGATCTAGCTACTGGTTTCCAAAATTCTACTACTTCTGTCCCTTTATTTATTTATATTCCCTTTTTTCCATTTTTCTTTGTTTCTTTTTTTCTTGTACTATGAATTCAACCTAGAACCTTCACACTGATCTATGCCCTCAGCCTTTTTCTATTTTGAGAGCAGGTCTAGTTGAGTTACTAAGTTTCCCAGGATGAGCTCACACTTGCAATTTCCCACGTCAGCCTCCTTGAGTGCTGGGATTACAGGTACATACCATCATGGCCAGCTACCTACTTCACACACATGTTTCATTTTTATCTTTACAGTTTTGTGCTTTTTGAATTTTTTAAATGTATATAGTGTGGGGGATATAAGGTCAATGAATATGTAATCACCCTGCCATTTTTCACTTGGAAGTGCTGAGTACCTCTTTTCTTACCTTACATATTTCTATATCTGAAGCAGACTGAGGTGAGGACTCTAACTTGCTCATGGTTACAGTCTACTGTCTAACATAATGCCTGAGGCATATTCAGTAAGCAAGGGCTTACTGAGTGAATACACACATAGCACAATGATATTTTTGGAGTATTTGCCAATGGTTTGCTTTTCTTTCCTCCTTCTTTAACCAGGCTCTTTTCCTATTCCCTCAGAGAGCATGTAGGATAATAAAAGTAATACTGCATTTTAAATTTCAAAACGTCATCTTTAGGAAAGTTGAAAGAATGGCATGAACAAAATATTGGAACAAAGCTCTGTGATGACACTGTTAAGGACACCTATACCATTCCTGTGAAGCTAGTAGGCTGGCCCACAAGAGAGACCAAATTTAGCTCTCAGGAGGCAGCAGGGTTCTGGGCAAAAGCTGTTTAGTGTGTCTACAGTTAAAACCATTTCCTCCTTCTGGAACTCAGCTTGGGAACAGAATCTAGTTTTGTTTGCATGCAAGAATAAAAGATAAACAAAGACCAGGGGATCTAAAAGAGACCTTGCAGATAAGAACATATGTGAAGAAATGCCAGATTAGACCCTCAGTAGGGAGACAGAATGTCGTGCTTGTCAGTGGATGCATCCTGGATGCATAGATGCTTTTGAGCCTTACCTTCCTCCCTAACTCTGATGTTTTGTCGCTGTAAGGCTCTTCTTCATACTTAACTACAATCCTGCGGGGTATCCTTAACTTGCTTGAGATTAAGTTTCTGTTACCCAAGTAAAATGGGAACTCAAGATTAAAATTAAGCTTCTCTTGGTTAGTTCAATTTCATGTACATTAATCAATATGGTGACACTGATTATCAGTTACTCATTTTAAAATGAATCAAATTTTATAAAAACAAGTATTGACACAGTAAATGACCACATATTTCAACATAGCAACATGCTAAATTATAGACTTATACTCCACTATCATCCATAAAATTAAAAAGATGGTTAATAGAGTATGTAGACTTCTTGGTTAAACTGTTTATAGTATTTGTTAATCTTAACAAGATAAATAAGGAATTATAAAGTCATATGTCAGGAATGTCAAGATTTCCACTTTCAGCCACAAAGAAAGCCAGTACTTTCAGTGAGTCAACTAGAAAAGCTGTATAAAATACACAAAGTAGCATATGACTAAGGGTTCTTGAGAAATTCTACAAAACTTAGACACAATCAGCAAGGTTCTGGAAAAGGAGAAAACTTGAAGAGAAAAGTTAACATTTTACAACTGACTTTTCCTTTGGGGCATCTACTAATTCTGAGTGCTGAGTGAGAGGCCAAGAATCCAGGCAACTGATGTGGACAGAGGAAACCCTAAGGGGCAAAGAAGGTAGCAAATTTTTTTACAATTTAGGAGGGCAAGAAAAATTGAAGTCTTGTGAGCTGAGATCTGTCAGAAGTGAGAATGATAGTTCAATTCTTATCAGCTAAGTTTTAAAATCAGCCTATATGCTCATCACCATATGAATGAATCAATAAAATGTGATATTTCTATACAATGGAGTACTACTCTGTTGTAAATAAGGATAAACTAAGCCATTTGTAAGAAAATGAACATACCTCAATACCATAATATTAAGTGAAATAAGCCAAATGCACAAGCTTAAGCTTCATTTATATGAGAAACACAAAATATAAATGAAGAGCAAAATAAAGTAAGGAGATAGATTTTGTTCAAATGAGGAAAGCATGAAAAGAAGGAAGGAGAGGAGAGGAAAGAGAAGGAAAGGGAAGGAAACCAAAAAAGAAAAAGAATTAAGATGTGTTTCATATGTGCAGCAGCTCCCCAAAAGAAATACAACCATTATTTAATGCAAGCAAGTACTAATAAAAAATTTAAAACTGTCTGAAGACATAATTGTAAGTGAAAATCTGAGTCTGACACTTGACCTGTTTCCCAATCAAAACATTTATCAAATTCTGGTGGTACAGGGAGCAATATAGTGAGAAACCAAGCTGAATAAACACAGCAGAAATTTTTCAGTCTTAAAAAAGTCTCGAAGAAACACTGGCAAAGTATATCAGGAGACAGGGTCCATCGAGATGCTCTGTATTGGAAAAACAATTAACCTGAAAGAGGGTTTATGGACAGAAAGTCAAATATGAGGAAACAATGCTTTATGTGACAGGGAACCAGAGAGAAATAGGGGCAACTCGACCAGCACCTGCACACAGGTTGAAAAGACAGGATACTTTTGTGCAGTACAGAACTACTCAGCTATAACGAAGGAAAATCTTGAGGCTTTTATATGTAAAGGAGTACAACTCGAGATCAAGCCTAGGAGTCAGAAGGTTCAGAACCAGTTAGGACAAATAGCAGGTTGCTCCCCACAATCTAAAAACTGAGGGAGTTAGTGGGGCCCAAAATGGGCAGTGCTCCCTGTGGGAGTGAAATGGGAGGAATAGTCTAAAAAAAGAAGGCAGAGGATATTGTTAATTTAAATAATCTACATTTTAAAAATCTACATTATTCTCACTACTCTGTTTAGATGGATTATATTCTGTTCCAGTATGTCTACTTATACTAGATTTGAGGGCACAGACAGCTATCTCAAAAATAGCAGGATATATTATAGTAATCATGTTTAACTTCCTATTAACTTAATCTGAAGCCCTGTATAACTTACTCTGTCTTATTATGACTGATCTTATTTGAATCTGGTTTGTTAGATTGCTGCTTTGTATTGACTGATTTTATTCAAATCTGTTATGATTGATAGTATCAAGTCTAAGAGTATAGGCAACTACACTGAAGATGACAAGATTCACTAAGATACCCACTCTGGTTTGATTATTACCTGCTTTTGAAGTCTTATAATGTCTCCAATGTTTTGTTTTTATTAATATTGTTATATACTGCTGAGACATCATAGTACCCATTATCCATCACCTTGTATTGCGGTTTTACATGACTTTTTCATTTCAGGCTTTTCTAGAAATTTGTTTTGTTTTGTCTTGCTTTGTTTTGGTTTTCCCTCTAATACAGAAAGGATAGATATACATGTATAGACTCATGCATGTGTAGAACTTATAAACAGTTTATGAGAGCCAATTATATAATGCATGATGAAATGAACAACTACTTTGAAGAAAAAGAGACACTACAGTACCCAGTGCTGATTCCATAGCATCATGATGTGAAATCCAGCAATACTATCATTCTTTGTTCAGAGTGATTTTAGCCTGTTTTGTTTTAAGTTCAACATACATGAAGGTATGGACAGCTATTTTGAAAAGAATGAGAGACACTATGACAGCCATTGTTGGCTTCCTTATTGTCTGGTCTTGAAGACCTAAAATGCCTTCCTCATCCTGTTCAGATTAGTTCCATACTATGTTGTTCCGTGTGAATTCTCTGTATGTGAAGCTATGGACAACTATTTGGAAGAAAACAAGAGACAGTATGATAGATAGTGAAGATCTCTGATTGTCTTGCTTTGAAACTTATGTCTCTCACATTGCTTTCTTGTGTTTTGTTTGTTGTGTTTAATTTTACCCTCTTTAAAATAAAAATTTTTTAAAAATCTCGAAAACAATTCTAAGAAGAAAATTTATAGCAATAAATTCTCACATCAGCAAAACAGAATGAACCCAAACATCCTAATGCTGAATCTCAGACCTCTACAAAAAAGAGAATAAGTCAAGTTTAAAGCTTGTATGAGAGAGGAAATTATAAAGATCAGAGCAGAAATTAATGCAATTGACACTAAGAGAACAATACAAAGAATCAGTGAATCAAAGAGTGGGTTCTCTGATAGATTAAATAAAATATGCAACCTTATCAAAAAAGGAAAGCAATGACTCAAACTCATGCAATTAGGAATGAAAGGGGTGAACTCAGAACAAATTCTGCAAAAATCCAGAAAATAATCAATACCTACTTTGAGAAACTTTACTCTCAAAAGATGTAAAGCACAGACGAAATAAACAGATTCCTAGATATATATGAACAGCCAAAGTTGAATCAAGAAGATATAAAAATTCTAAATAATCCAATATCAATCAATGAAGTTAATAATGTAATTTAAAAACTTACCAACAAAGAAAAGCCCAGATTCTGATGGATTCACTGCTGAATTCTACAAGAAATTTAGAAAAGATCTAACGCCATTATTCTTCAAATGAATGAGAAGCAATAATCTCAAACTCATTCCTGGAAAAAGTATTACCTTGATTCCTAAATCAGAGGACCCAATCAAGAAAGAGAATTACAGGCTAATCTCCCTACTGAACATATATGCAAAAATCCTCAATAAGATACTAGCAAAAACAATGCAACAAATCATCAGGATTATGCATTCTGACCAAGTAAAATTCATCCCAGGGATGCAGGGATGGTTCGACATACACAGATCAATAAATGTAATGCACCATATCAACTGAGCCAGAGACAAAAATTACATGATAATCTTAATAGATTCCAAAAATAAAATTGACAAAGTCCAATACTCTCCGTGACTAAAAAAAAAAAAAAAAACTATAGAAAATTGGAATTTGTCTTTATCCCAATCTGGTAAAAGCTAACCATGACATTCAATATCTGATATACTAGATGGACAAAAACTGAAAGCTTTCACTTAAACATCAGGAATAAGACTAGAATGTCCACTATTACCACTCCTTTTCAGTATAGTTTTGGAAACATTAGTCAGAGCAATTAGACAAGAGAAAGAAATACAAAGAATAAAGATAGGAAAGGAAGAAGTTAAATTAATATTATTTACAGATGACCTGATAAATCTACATAGGGGATCCCAAAAACTCTACCAAACAACTTCTAGAATTCATAATCAAATTCAATCATATAGCTGGATACAAAGTCAACACTGGAAAATTAAAAGCATTCCTATATGCAAATAATAAATGCACCAAGAGAAGCATTAGGGAAATAATCTCTTTTAAAATCACATTTAAAAATGAAATACTTATGGCCCTGAAGCAAGGCCAGCAGATTGCTGTAGCTGCTGGTTTCAAACAGGAGCCTAAAGAGAATTCTTTCTGTGGTCTGTTGGCCATTTCAGAACTTTGGAATGGTCAATTCATCCGAAAGAAATGCAGGTGAGTATGGCAGATTTTAGGGGCCCTGCAGGGGAGAGACCCTGGCTCCTCAGGACCTTCACCAAGGGGTTGATTTGGGGGTGCCGGGAGAACAAGGAGCTCCTCCTCTGTCTGGGGGTTGGCTGTGAGTGTGGCCGACTTTCAGCAGCTGGAAGAAGAAAGACCCTGGCGCGTCGGGACCTGCACCATGTGGTTGACTCAGGGTGCTGGGAGAACAAGGAGCTCCTCCCCTCTCTGGGGGGCGACTGTGATCCTGCCTGTGGGTGGGTTGAGAATCAGACATCTCATGTCGTCCTGTCCCCCATCCCGTGTGCCCCCTTCCCCCTTCCCCCTGCCTAGCAAGTGGGAGCCAGTGAACTACACATCTTGTGAAAAGATTGGCTATGTTATTTAGTATGAGCTCTCCATATGCAAAGATAAGGACAACCATTTGGAAGAAAACAAGAGACAATATGAGATAGTGAAGATCTCTGGTTGTCTAGCTTTGAAATTTATGCTTTCTTATGTCCCATTCTGTTCTGTTTTGTTGTGCTTAATTTTACTCCCTTTTAAAATAAAATTTAAAAAAATTTAAAAAGAATGAAATACTTAGGAATCAGTTTAATGAAGTAAAAGATCTCTACACTGAAAACTATAGTACTCTGAAAAAGGAAAATTTTTTTGAAAAAGGAAATTGAAGAAGATATCGGAAAATGCTTTCTACACTTGCTCTTGGGTAAAAAGAATCAACATACAGAAAGTGGCCATACTCCCAAAATTGTTATGCATATTTAATGCAATCTCAATCAAAATACCACTAGCATACCTCACAGAACTAAAGAAGATATTCATAAATTTCATTTGGAACCAAAAGAGGCCTACAATAGCAAAAACAATTCTAAGCAACAATTAAAAACAATTCTAAGGTAATAGTGGACAAAGGCAAGGCAAGGGGCATCACAATCTCTGACTTGAAATTATACTACCGAGCTATTGTAATAAAAACATGGTACTAGCAAAAAAAAAAAAGACAAAAAACCAACCAGACTCCAGGATCGATGGAACAGATTAGACAACACAGAAGCAACTCCAAAAACATTCAGCCATCTTCTCTTTTTGAAAGGGGTCAAACATGTTCACTGGAAGACAGAGTCTCTTTAATAAACTCCAATGGAAAAACTGACTTTCCATACGTTGAAGACTAAAAATACACCCATGTCTATCACCATGCACTAAACTAAAGCAAAATGGATCAAATATCTAAATATTAAAGCTTAATCTCCTAGAAGACAGACTAGATAGAACTCTTGAAGACATAAATGTAGGCAAAAGACTTAATGAACAAAATTCCAACTGCATGGGAGAGAATCAACAACTGGGATCTCATCTTATTAAAAAAAACTTGCACAGCAAAATAAATCAGTAACAGAGTGAAAAGATAACACACAGAGTGAGAAAAAATTTTAGCCAGTTTTCCTCAGATGAAGGACTACTATCTAGAACACATAAAGAATTAAAAAATCAGATCCCTCCCAAATGTAGAGACCAAAATAGGCATCTGAGATGAATATACACTTTCCAGATGAATAAGTACAAATGGCAAATCAATATACAAAAAAAATATTCAAAATCATTGGTCATTTGAAAGACACAAATTGAAACTATGCTGAGATTCCATATCACTCCAGAAAGACTGACTATTATCAGGAAGTCAACCAGTAACAGATGCTGGGGGGGAAAGGAACTTTTCTCCACTGTTGGTGAGAATATAGACAGGTGCAAGCACTGTGGAAATCAGTGTGAAGATTCCCAAAAAAACTAGGACTTGAGGTCCTGTTTGACCTAGCTATTTCCCTTCTTGATATTCCCCCCCAAAAAATTAAAAGCATCATACCACAGTGAAATATACACATCCAAGTTTAAAGGAGCACAGTTTGTGATAGCTAAATCCTGGAACAGCAGCAAATGCCCATTGTCATAGTTTATGTCGCTGGGCCCCAGGCCTCATGTATTTGCATTGTGCATTTGTGATTGGTTCATTGTTTAGTGCTTGGATTGATGGTGTCAGTGCTACACCCTCCTAGGGGTGGAGCCAGGATGTGATGTAATGGCAGGAAGAATACGTGTCGCTCTGTCTTGCCAGTTTCCGCTTGCTGTTTGCAGCTGCCATGAACTGCGGCCCCGCCATGCCACCCTGCCTTGAAGCCAACTGAGTATGGACTGAAACCTCCAAAAACTGTAAGAAATAAACCTTTCCTTTCCCAACTTTGGGCATCAGATATTTTGTCTCAGCGATGAGTAAAAAGTAACTAAGATACCGATCAACTAACAAATGGATAAAAAAGATGTGGGTTTTCTTTTTTTATACAATGAAGTCCTACTCATTCATAAAGAATGATGAATTTGAGACATTTATAACTAAATGAGTGGACCTTGAGACCACAGTCTTAAGTGAAATAAACTGGACATACATGTGTAAATATTTCATTGTCTCTCTGGTGTGAGAAATTGAAAATCTAAATAAGAACCAAAATAATTATTTCAGTTTAATAGGTATTGTGAAATAGGAAGAAATTGTGCAAAAGGAAAGGGAAATGGGGGGGGGAGGAAAAAGAAAAAATGATAAAGAGATAAAATGGAAACAAACCTTTGTAAATAAAGAGGGGAGAAGGGGTTGAAGGGAGGGGAGGGGAATGGGGAGAAAGGAGGAATCAAGATATGTCATGTACAGGTACAATGGTATTGGGTACAAATTCCCTATGATGAATGTGATCATTATGCATACCTAAGATATGTCAATATAATAATAATAATAGAGAAAAAACAACAGTGAGTAGAAAGTAGAGAAGAAAAAAGGTTGCTCCAGAAGAAAGCGCCCCTAGGGAACACCCAGGCCCTGGTGAACCTGTTTCCAGGGACAGAGATCAAAGGTTCTCACGAAAGCAGTATGTGGATCCAAACAACCGCAAACTGTAGAGACAGTGAAAGGGTCAGTAGCTGTCAGGAGTTGGGGAAAGAAACGTTGAATAGGAGGTGCACAGAGGAGGTTTAGGGCAGTAAAACTGCTACTGGAATGCAGGACTCGTATCACAGGAACAAAGAACAAAACTGAGGACAGAGGAAGTGGGAGGCAAGCAAATTTATTTAAAAGATATAAAGGCAAGGAAGTAAAGTCCCACAAGCCAGGATGGGGGTTCTGAGTAGGATCCCATGAGGATTCCTTGTCTCGGAGGTTTTAAGAGGTTTGGGCTGGAACTCAAGGCTGTTGAACAAGCAATATAATCTCTATTGGGAACTGCATACATTTTAGGATCCAAACTATGCAGTGTTCATGCAGTACCCGTATAGGGCCCATGTGTCCTTGGGCCAGTGGCCTGCTTGAGTATGCACTGGGGAGGTCCCAGACAACCACAGGACACCTGAGAGATATTTTTGTAATTCTTGGGGGATTACCATGCAGCAGACTCCGTTTTGGGACTCCTGATTCCATTTGGAGCCATTGTCCTTCCTACCTAGTAGAATCCTAACTCCTATCTCACTAATTCCTGTTGCAAACTATTCTAATGGTATTTCTTGGTGGATACATATCATCATATGTTTGTGAAAGCTGCAGAATGGGAAACACTAAGTATGAGCCCTAACGTAAACTATGAACTTTGGGTAATAATGTGCCAGTGGAGGTCCATCAGTCATGACAGATGTACCGCTGCACTGGAAGATGTGTTTGGTGGAGCTGGAAGCAGGGACTCATTGGGAAATGTCTATATTTTCTGCTTAATTTTCCTCAAAGCCTAAAACAACTCAGAAGTAAAACCTATTTTAAAAAATAACTATGATGCAACTGGGAGTTGTCTCAGTCTCTGAATGGATTAAGACATTCTGTCAAACAGATAAAGAAATAAAGTTTCTCAGGAGGAAGACACTGCAGCAGAGCCTCTATGACTTTTTGAATTGAATGTCTGACATTCAATCAAGGGACACTCCAGGAGACTGAAACAACTCTAATTTGTTTTCCATTTTCTCATAGCCCAAACAATTGGTAATGTGCAAGGGTCCCAATTTAGCCTAATTCTTAGTATAAATTTTATATCTGTGCTGCCCAATATTTGTCAAGAGTATGAAGGACTGGGAAAGAAATATTTAATTTGAAGTAATCTAAAAATAGAAAATAAAAATAAGCCCAAGTAACTGATCAAAAAATAGTGTTTGATACTATGAATCAGCACCAAAGTTATTTTGCAATCTTTTGCCCAGACATATACTTCTAATTATTATACTCCTCATCTTAGCTGCTGAACTACACAGTCACATTCATTCGTCCCATCTTTGAGTAGAAGGCTTTGACAGAGAATTCCACCAGGTATGTAGTTTGCTAGTCTCTGCTCTTCCCAGCAGGAATCCCTGGATAAAGTGTTCTTTGTATGTCTCACAATTTTTGTTGACAGACACAAATACCCAGTCAGCCACCTCACCAGGAAAACATTTAAGAAACGTATACTAAAGGACAGTGGAGCTCAAGGCAGGAATTACTGGCCTGTGCCTAACCCTTCTCCCTTCCCAGAGTCATTTGATTGCAGGAAAAGCCTTCCACTAGATTTAATTTCTTCAGGGCTCTTCAGATCAAGCACTCATCATCAGTCTTGCCTTGGTGTGAACTCTTGGACTGATTTCAAATATATTTATAAAGAACTGGCAACATGATAGTGATAGTCCTTCTGAATAACAGAAAAAAAATTAATCCCCCAAATCACAGTTTTCATTGTCTAACATCATTTTTGCTGCTTTGGATGATGTATGGAAGACAGAAACATGATCAAATGATTTATCATTCAGACAGAAGGTTCATGGATTTACCAATCTATTTAGGAAATGTAGAATCAGAATTAAAGCGTATAGTTATATCCTCTCCTTCTATTTATTGAGTCATCTGTTAACTATCTATATCCACTTAATTGCAAATGAAGTTATTTTATCATATAATAAAATACCACTCAATGGTATGAGGTACCCTACTGTTTTTTTTAAATATGAAATTTACCTATTTGGCTGCATATCAACAGGATCTGCCCATAGAGGTGTTTTCCCATGAGCCACAGTGGGTAATGTATACAGCTAGCATTTTCTCATTGAGTTCATGTCGTATCCAGAAGTAAAGATTTCCAGCCTTGTTAAGAGTTATCACAATTATAGTTTGGCCACCAATAAAAAATAAGCTGATGTCTCCTGGGAAGCAAGAACTTGGGAGTTTGTCTTACTAGTGCTCTGCTTAAAACAGTTCTCTCTGGGTTAGTTTCCTGATGAGTCTGGGAATGATACCAACTTTTACTGCAACCTGAAAAGTTGCCATGTCTATGAGTGAATGTGATTGAAGACAGATCTGAAAAGACAGAAGCCTCTGTATGGAACAAGATGCCATGTGAGCGGACAGGTCTGGCTGGAGTCCTTTGAGTTCCTGGTCACTGCTTACTAGTCCATTCAGTTACCAGCCATTTGACTTTGAGTAAGTCAGTCATACCATCTCAGCTTTCTTCATGGGTAAAACAACACTGTTAAAGTGGCAAGTTTCTAAGTGCTCTTTTTCACACTAAGATTCTAGGGCAAAATAATCTTATCTCTGGAAGGAGAGATGTAAGTTGAAGATTTTTTTTGTTTTCAAGAGGTACCACATTTAAAAGCAAAAATGACAGATGTGTATGTAGAGAAAAGAGATTTTAATAAAATTAAATGAAAAAGATCAGTGAAAATAAAGTAAAAATCAACAAATTTTCTCAGGAATCACTTCAAAGTATGCCTTTAAAATCAAATGTACTGACCCCTGAAATGTAATCAACTGATTATTGACTGAAATACACAGGCTTCTTTTCTTCCTCCATAGTAAGTGATATTGCTGTTGCATAATAGAATCCTCCCTTTTATGTGGTTCTCTAAAGAGCTTTCAATTTTGGTAGTAATAAATTGCATCCACTGAATTATATCTTCAAAGACAAAATATCACCAACCAAAAATAAGAGACAGAAGCTCACATATTGTGTATGAGTCTTTTATCAACAAACCAGTAATAGCATATCCTAGTAGCAAGAAACACAAGTCCTGAGAAGCCCTCCTCTGGCTGAATTCTTCATTGTGCTACTCAGGTGTGCTTCTTTGTGCTTTCCTAAATTATTATGACTTGCTTCCCAGTAGATGTGTCCCAGGAATGTGGCCTGGCACACGCCTGTGTCATGGAGTGATCAGAAACCTACCTTCTCATCCTCATTTACCTGTCTACAAATGTGTGGCACTACACCGCCATTTATTTCTACGCTAAGTATGGATTTGAGCTAAGCTGACCTGTAAGGTTGCTTCCTGTTATGTGACTGTAGACTTAAGAGTGACTTATTACCAAGGGCCGACACAGGAGCATTGATTTGCTCTTCAGATTAGCTGTCCACACCTGGCACAGAGTGGCATCTTGCAGGGATGGGATAGGCTTGGTAAGAAAAGAACAGCTGAAGCTTCACCTAGAGAAGAGAAGACTTGGGAGGGGCCTGACTCCCAACTTGAAGGACAGTTTTGTCGGGAGAGATTAGAGACACTTCCTGGGAAATTCCAAGGAACAAATTGGAAACCAATGTATAACCCATTCTGAACACTTTTTAGCCACCGGGTCTCATTCCAGTTACTTGTTTTGGTCACTCACCCATTCGGTGCATATTGAGCAGTTAGTTTACTCTAGGAATTCAAATTCTGAAAATGAGTAAGACATACTTCCAGTCCCCATAAGGTTCATTCATAATTTACCAGGCAAGACCCACATCTAAGTAAATGATCTCCAAGTAACATTGTAAGAGTAGAGGTCAGTGTTAGGCACTGTGGAAGCACTGGATTCTCTGGGTAATTTTCTTCTAACAGATAAAGAGTATCCTTGAATGAATGACATAGGAGAATGGCCTGCTCCATACATAGGTCAGATGCAAGTGACTATTGTGCACTTAATGTTCAGGAGGCAGAGGTCTGTGTTTTTGAATCCTGATGTCCCATGTTGCAGCCGTGTGACAATGCATAATATATAACCTATCTTCACCTCAGTCTGTTAAATGAGGTTACTAAGAGAACTTCATAGAATTGTTGAGTTAGTGTATCTGAAGCAGGCAGAAAAATGCAGACTGACTAATGTTCAGTACGTATTCTGTGTGGTTGCCATTGTTATCAATACAATCCTTAATAGGTAACAAGAATCCCCTTATTAATAACATTGGAAGAACCTCCCCATGAGTTCATCGTTCTTTGTACAAGATCCTCTGCTAATGAGGAGGAAGTCAGGTATATACAACGTGGTGAAGAGATGGGAAAATGATGTTTCAAATAGGCTGTAATCCATGAACAAAATACAGCCACTACAAGGATACGTATGTACTATGTGCACATATGTTGGATATTTTGTAGATAAGACCTTATTTAATTTTCAAAACAAATATGAGACAAAGGTATTATTATTATTATTATTCTCATTTCCAATGAGAAAAATGAGGCTGGAACAGAAAAATTGGCCAAGAATTATATACTAGTAGGTGAAGCACAGGGCTCCAGAACCCGTGATCTTTCCGTTTCACTTTGCCTCCAGCACATGTGGAGAATGGATGATGTGTACAAACTCTATTAGATGTTCCCTCTAGCGATTTAGGAGGACATGAGCCAGTCTCACCAGGCCTCCTCAGCCCATGGTGCTAATGAGGTGAGAAGTACAGTGATTGCCAAGCAACTCTGGGTCCTAGGCCTCCATGCACCACTGGATAAAGCTCCCCAGACACACATCTGGAGTTGAAGAACACATTTTCTTCTGAGAAGATTCAAGGCTAGCTGCTATTGTTACCTAGTCATGATCAGATAATGATGCATAAGATTTCCCCTGGGAGTCCCCTGTCAAAACTACGCTGTGTCCAGGTACAAAATTCAAATGGTGAATTGCTATATTCTAGTGCACTGTTAGATTAGCTCATTTTCCAAAGAGGCACAATGTAACTAGGTATTTTTATAACATGGTACTGCCCATCAAGCTGCAAATTATCATCCTCCTCCTAGTCTGGGTGGAAAAAGTTGAGGTAAGTGACTTCTCGAAAATCACTGTTTATAGGGATCTGAGTAGAACTGAAACCCAGACTGCCACCTCTCTCACTGCCTTTCTGGCAATGAGCATTTAGCCATTTATGATGGAAAGCCTGCGACCTGAACTGTGCTAAGAGCCAGAGGAAAAGCGAATATGACAGCAGCCCCAGCCTTATTAATCACAATAGAATGTAACATAGTGACAGCAAATACATACATAAAATGCCACTGGAATACACGGTGTTCTTTGCAAAGAAGGAGATGGGCATAGAGCTGGGTGCCAGAGAATGAGCAGGAATTTGTGGAGTTTGTGCAGCAGGGGAAGAGCACCCTAAGCGGAGACTTGTGCTTGTACGTGGAGCGTGCAAGGAAGCCTGGGTGAGGGACTGCTTGATTCTTGCTGCGTTTTGAAAGATGAGACCTTTTAAATTACATCAACTGAATCCGACAGTAATGAACCTGCCCAATTCTTCTTTGATCTTGTCTACGTGTTAGGACTTGTCTCTCTATGTGACGGGGGCCATTTTGACCCCAGGTAATGTTTGACACACCTGAGAACATCGCTGGTTGTTACACCGGTGTGTGTTGGGGTTGTTAGCATCTATCATGCCGAGGGAAGGGGCGCTACACAGCGCACAAGGCAACCCCTCTCAAAATGTGTCCAAAGAGTGCATTCTGCTCAGGCTGAGTGACCCTGCTTCCCTGCTAGGCAGGTCACGACTCTCCATCAGATGACCAGCGAAGGCCAGAGAGAGACTCTCCTGGCCCACTCCACCCCTCCAGCCCCAGTCAAATGAAAGCCAGGCATCTTTCCGCATCCAGCCCTCAGAGCTGAGGCGGATTCCCGGCCGGGCTGAAGGCCGCTGGGCTTTGTCTGACAGAGACGCTGGAGAGGTGGCACCGAAAGCAGAGGGTCAGGGGTCCTGGGAACCGATGGGTCCTCGAAAACCGCAGTCACTGCTGGTTTACCTAACAAGCAGAGCCCAAGCCCCACCTCCTTCGGCGAGGTGACGCAGGGTCAGCAGCTAACATTGCTCTCCGGGTGGCTCTCCGTTTACCCTGTGCTCTTCCTAGAGCCTGCAGCACCGACCTCAGACGGGCCCGAGCTCCCCCGGGGTCCCAGCTCCCCAGTGGAGGCGCCACCTGCAGACTGTGCACTTGCTCCTTGCTCCCGCCGGCCCTGGGAGGAGAGAAAATACGGCCCCAGCTCCACAGGAGCGACTGCACCACTCAGGAGAAGCGCAGGGCTGCCGGCTCCCAGCGGAGGGCGGTGGAAAGCCCCACCGCGACCGCCAGGCCGCTAACCTGCGGCGGGCCCAGGCGCCTGCCCTCGTCCTCGGCACTCCACACAGGGAAGCGCCGACCTTCGACCCGGCTCGGGGGGCCGCGGGCGGGAGAGGCGGGGTGCTCGCGCCCCACCCGGGCTGGAGCGGCGCAGGGCGAGGCCCGGAGGTGCAGCGAGGTGCCGCGAGCCGGGACTCACGGCTGGCAGGCGGGGACAGCCCGCGGAGTCAGCGGTGAAATGTCGCCCCCAAGTGGTCTCTCGGGGATCACGGAGACGCGCCACGCTCGTTAGGGGACCCGAGGCCTCCCGCGTACGGCTCAGAGCGATCCAGTTACAGACACTTGTTTCTGATGATGCGTAAATCCAGTTTGGAAACATTAACGACTTTTTTTTTTTTTTTTTTTTTTTTTTTGGTAATGGAGAGTTGAATCCAGGGCCTTTGCCCTGAGCTACAACCCCATCTTCCTTTTGTGAAATGTTTGAGACAGGGTCTCACGATGTTTCCAGGCTGGGCTCAAACTTGCAGTCCTCCTGTCTCAGCCTCCCAGAGTGCTGGGAATACAGGCATGCATCACCATATCCAGCTTAGTACAATTTATTTTTAAATTATATTATAATTTAATTTTTTAAATGTCTGTCCAGCCAAAATATTCTAGGGATAAAGGATTGTTTGACAAAATTTATTATTCATAAACAATTCAGAAGTTAAAAAAAAAACAAACCAAAAATATATCTTTTGTTTAGCTTTGAAAAGAAATGTTGTAAAACTCTCAGAAGCTTTCCTGTCAGTAACATTTAGGTTCCAAGCAAAAATCATTATGCACTATAATTGCTACTGTAAAAAAGAGAGGAAAAGAACATGCTCTAGAGGATATAACTGCATGTGTGTTTAAATGTGTAAGATAGATAACCATATTACAGTTTTTCTAGACTGTTGAGCAGAACTGTTCACCATCTCACTGTTTGAATGTCTATTTTGTATGCTTTAATTTTGTAACTTGAACTACTATTTCCAAGATGACAGTATGTAACATATCAAGTAGTGATTACTTAGTGGGTTTTTTTGTTGTTCTTTTCTTTTTTCCTTTGGAATTCTGTATTGTTGCTACCCTTTTTTCATTTTGTTTGGTTGGTTTTTTTCTCTTTAAATAAAATTTATTTTAAAAAATTTTTTAAATGATTATACACTATAAAAAGATTTTCCCATGGAAAAGGAAATGTTTAATTACTGAATTGGATATTTATTTAGTGAATGTACATGTATTCATAGCTACGTTTAGCAGAAATTATTTTCATTACATTTTTTAAAAAATGGTTTCCACATATCTAGTTGAAATGACTAATATTTTCAACACATTTGTCTTCTGAGAATATTTATTTTTAAATTCCTACTGCTGCCTCCCTCTCATCGAGTCTTATTTCAGAAAAGGGAAAAGGTAGTCTCAGAATTGACGGGTCATAAATGGAGCATGCAGGTTCTTCTTTGCTGCTGCTTCTGCCTGGCTTGAGCAGCATCCCAACCCGAATCCAGCAAGGTACGCTTCACTCATTCCTCTCTGCGCTGGGCCAGGCTTCAGGCAACAGACAGTTGCTGGCTTTTTTTAGCCTCCCAGGCAAGAGTCCAAAACAACTTGTTAAAGTGGGTGTTTGTAGAAAGATGGAAAGGGAAGAGCTGTAGTCCTGACACACCGTGCTTTGCAACGGCTCTTGCTCCCTCATCCAGAATGCCAGTCGCTCCATAGAAAGGATCAGCCGGCCCTTTACCGCCAGAGTCTGAGAAGACCACAAGGACAGTGCTCTCTAGCTCTTCACCTTAAAGGCTGGTGAATGCGAGTCAGCCTCCAACTACCCAGGAAACAACTCTGCTAAAATATTCATGTCTAGCCCCTTCGTTTCTTTTGCATCTAATTTATTTATCTGTTTGTTTTATTTTTAGGTGCTGAGGATCAAGCCCAGCAAGTGCTCTGCCTGAGTGACACCCCGCTCTGTGTCTCTCTCTAAAGCATCCCTTCACCCTTGGCTTGAGGACAACTCTCTGGTCTGGTTTTCTGCCACCTCTTTGGCTGCTCTTGCTCCATCTCTGGCTGGATCCTTTCCATCTGCCCAATCTCTGATTGTCTTGGTGCGTTCTGCTGAGTCCTCACCACCTCTTGTTTTCCTCCCTAACCCTCACTCCTCATTCATTCCCATGACTCTCACTTTCTAAGGCATTTCATTCATTCCCGCGGCTTTGAATGCCATCTATGTGTTAATAACTATCAAGCATATAATTCTAACACAGCCTAATGTGTCCGCAACTGGGATATTTGTTGTTTGCACCCTCCCCTCAATCTGCTCCTTGCATTATCTTCTCCATCTCAATTAACAACTCAAACTCCCCAGATGCTTGGACCAAAAACCCTGGCGCTATCCTTGACACTTCTCCTCACATTCTGCATCAGCAGATCTAGTTCCTCTTGCTTCTAAATGTAGGGCTCAGAATGTGACTCTCCTGGGTCTGACACTGTTACGGCTTTTACCTAATACAATCCCTATAAGTCTCATTGTCTTGAAGATTGAGCGTTTAGAAGGTAATTAGACCATGAGGGTTATAAATTTATCAATAGATCAATGCATTGATGAGGTCACAGCCCAGCGGGATTATTGGGAGGGGGGAATAATTGGATAAAGCAGGTCACTAGGGTGTGGCCTTGAAGGGTATATTTTCTCCCCATCCATTCCTCTCTCTCTTTGCTTTCTGGATGCCATGATGCCCCACAAACTCATGAGATAATATTCTGCCTGATTTCAGACCTCAAAACAATGGAGACAGCCAACATTGGACTGAAACCCGTGAAACTGAACCAGAATAAACTTTGCCTTCTTCAACTTGTTTTTCTAGGATATTTTCCTGCAGCCATGCAAAGCTGACTAACACAGCCATGCTAAACCATGCGAAGGCCCCTCTTGGACCTGCTGCCAGCAGTGCCTCTGGAAGCTCCGGATCTGTCTCCTCACCCCTACCCTCATCATCCTGGTCTGACTGCCATCATCTCGTGCCTGTCCTGCAATGTCCCACAGCTGATGTCTCTGCTTCCATCTGGTCTCCTGCAGTCTGTCCTCAACATGACATTGCAATGTTCCTGTTAAAACATGGGCCATGCCATGTCACTTATCTCCTCAGCACTTTCAATGGCTTCTCATTTCATTCAAAGGGAAAGCAAACAATTTACTGTAACTTCTAAGACCCTGCATGAGGTCACCTATCACCACTGTGATTTCTACTTCTACCAAATACTTTATTTACTATTCACTAAGCATCTCAGGAACTTTCGCGCTTCATGCTTCCCCTGCCCCGTGATCTTACCCTAGTTCCTCTCTTGCTTTAGATCATCACTGAGTCACCTTTAAGACAGGTCAGCCCTGAGAAGCCTATGTAAAACTGTAAACCATCCCATGCTTTATGCGCTGTATCTTTCCCTGATGTCTTTCCATGCTAGTATGGATCACTCTGTGAGCCTGTGGGATCATCTTCCATGACATAGCAAACCCTTGAAGGCGAATGACTTTTATACAGAGCTGTGACCCTAACAGGCAAAATGCATGGCTCCAGTGAGGGGGGAGCGCTGTTTACCCTCACCTATAGTGATGCATTTGGAGAACTTGCTAAGACGTGTTCTACCAAAAGAAGAGTAGCTTTGACTTCCATAAGCATTTTCACCCATTAAAACCACAAGGGACCTGTGCCAGGTGGATTTATTTGCTCACAATCTGTCTCTCCCAGTCATCTCAAGCCCTATACTCCCCCCTGGTGGCCACAGGAACTCATAGGTCACATGGAGGGTTTAGATCAGGTTGACAGTGTGTTCCCAAAATCATGGCTGCGGAACACTGAAGGACCCAAGGCTGAGGGCCAGCTGTGCTGTGGATGGAAAGTGTAAAAAGTGTGAAGGTGTGGGGGAGACAGCCCAGGCATAATGACAGCATCCTGCTGGATTTAGTGAGACTGAAACGCACTTTCTGCACAGCAGCAGTCCCAGTGCTCACCAGATGAAAAATATTCAGTATGATTCAACGCTTTCATCATCATGGCTCCAAGATGAAGAGCTGAGGGAGAAATAGTCAAGCCTACCCCAAGCCCCACTTTTGAAGAGAACTCTGATTACGGAGGGCAAATCTGAAAGGTGAGATGAAAGATTAAGGCCATAGTCCCTCTGCCAGGACAGATGACTCATGTAAGAAAACAGGGAGTGAAGCTATGTGCTTAATGCAATTTAATGAACGTGGAGAGGAGTTCACATCTGAGGCCTGAGCTCGCATCTTGTTGGACATCACACAATTCCTGCAGGAGAAGGGACCCAGATAAGATCATACATATGGAAAAGGCTTCTATTATAATCCAGCCACTCTCTACATGGAGGAACACTGCTAGTGTAATGAACAGTTATCCTTCATACCAGAGCACACACGGGAGAGGGTAGGCATAGCGTGACCTGGGGGGCAACCTCACCACAGCGGCCTTGCAGGGCACACACTTCGCACACACAGTGGGAGGAAGCCCACCAGACCCCACTGAACATCAGAGAGCTCACGCTGGAAATATCTAGGGCCAACACTGCACCGCTGTCTTCCCTCAGCCACTCGGATGCTCGTTATCCGTGTGTTTGTGTGTTTGGGATCCATTATGTTTAAGTTAATTCAAAAGTCTGCCAACACTGATCAAATCCTACGCCTGCTACTCACCTCTAACGGTTCATTGAGCATATAAAATACAGTCGGGAGCTCTAAAATGTGCGTCTGCGTTTTTGAAGGTCTGGGCAGGAGGCCGAAGGACCTGTGGGCACAGGGTATGCTTTCCTCTGTCCTTCGGGAGAAAGCTGCACCTTTGTTGTACAAAGAGGATGTGTGAAGTGATTGGCCACTGTTTTCCTGGGCAGAGATGAATGGGATTTCTGGGGCAGAGCACTCCTGCGGAGGCGGGACTGTTTTCGCATGGGCTAGAAGAATGTGTTTGATTTAAAAGTGCTAACCTGAAATTGAAGGAAAGAATCTGTCTAGAAACTGACCAGATAAAACTAGTGATATACAAAGAATTCCAGATATCACATGGAAGAACAATAATAGAGCAGACTAAGAAATATGTACAAACAACAGCATCAGACACCTAAATAAAGTCATATACAAAGAATAGGTTGTAATTCAAGGGAATTTGAAACATCAGAAAAGTAAAACTAATGCTGTGTCAGACAAGATATGACATGGGGCAAAAAGGAAGAATGGAGTGTTCGCAGAATTTGACTCATCTAAGAAAAATACTAGTGATCATTTATTGATCAGTTACTGTGTGTCATGGGGTCACATATGTTAAAGTTGTCTTTAAATTATTGTTACCTATGTTTTTCAAACAGGGAAATGAGGCACCTCATGGCAATGAAAACAGGATATAAATGCAACAGACTGGCTCTGGTGTTTCAACTTTGTTTTAACACAGCCTAACAGAGTAGAACTACTCAGAGGTAGATAGGGGAAATTCACAAGCTAGAAAGAGGAATCATTGTGAAATCTTTTTGATTGGAAAGAAAAGCGAATTTTTGTTTGTCAGTTTGTTTATTGCAGTACTGGACACTGAACCCAGGACCTTCACACTAAGCTATATCCCCAATCCTTTTTAAAATTTTATTTCATTTTTAAATTTTGAGACAGGATCTCACTAAATTGCCAAGTTGCCCGGCTGGGCTCACACTTGTAATCCTCCTGCCTCAGCCTCCCAGAGGGCTGTGATTAAGCGGTATGTGCCACCACATTCAGCACAGGCATCCTGGCCACACAACAGAGGTGAGTTAGAAAGCCAGGGTTCATCTAAAAACAATCAAAACCACCCTGACTATGAAAAATCAAAGAAAAGGTAAAACACAAGCAAACCTGGAGCATCTTATAAAGAAACAAGGAAGTGCTCAAAATACCAAAGAGTGGGGACATCGCAAAGAATACCTTAGGCAGCCCAGAAAAGCTCACCACCTGCTTTGCTACTCATTGGTCTTTTTTAGCCTGGATTATTTGCAGGCTCCTAACTGGTCTCTTGGCTTCCGTTCTTGTCCTGTGTTTTATACAGATGTCCCCCCAAATCCTCATGCACTCATAGGTGGGTTTGGGGAGCTGGCTGGACCTGGTGTGTACCATACTGGGATTAGCATGTGTGGTGCTAAATTTGCCTCCTGACTGGAATTAGATAGTTCTGGGAGTGGCTGAATGGATTCTCTGCAGACGGAAGCTCCACCCGGGGTCCCCACCCCAGGGCTCGGTAGCCGTTTGGGATAAGAAGGAAAGTCATGCTCACTTCTGCTGCTGGTGGTGCTGCTCCTGCTTGCCACACCATAGACTGTTTCTCCTCTGCGGTGTTCCCCTGCCAGGCCACCCTGCTTTGGAACCAGCTGACTGTGGACTGACACTTCTCCAAACAGTGAGCTGAAGCAAACTTCTCCTCCTCTAACTTAAGTCAGGTATTTTACTCAGCAATGAGAAAGTTAACTAAAATACCCTGTTTACTTTCCTCTCAACACAACAGAGTGATCTTTTTTAAATCCAGCCCTGGTCATGTTGCTCCTTCGCTGCAAACTTCCCAAGCCTCCCACCCCTCTCAGACCACAGTGTGAGCTTGGGTGTTCATTCTGAATGAACCCACATGGCTCCTCAAGAGTGAGAGCTCTCGGGCTTCCCACAGTGCTCACTCAGCACTCACCTTGCCGAGGCCTCTCCGACCACCCACTGCATGAGCACTGAGCTTAGTAGCACTTAGTACTTTTCTGCACCCCAAAGGTCTCTTACTCTGCTCTCCTTGCTTTTTCTCCTTGCACTGTTTCTTTCTAGCATATGAAATAAATTATTATGTCTGATGTCTATGTTCAGTCTCCTTGCTCCAGACCATAAGTTCCATGAAGACGTAAATATTTGGCTACTTTGTTCAACAGTCTACCCCATACCTCAGATACGTGTCCTGGCATATTGTCCATACTCAGTATTTGTTGAATAAACCAATAAGCTAAGCTATTAATTAATTGACCACTTAGTAGCCATTAATAAGCTGAATGGATAGCCCCTTTTTTTGAGGCAGCAAGCTGGCCTTGGATTCATGATCCTCCTGACTCAGCCTCCTGAGTGCTGAGATCATAGGCAGGCACCACCACTAGTGGCTCAGGTTTTTGCTACTATCAACAGTGATGAAATAAATATAAATATCCTCATACACATCACCACAGGTATACGTGTACTTCTTTATAAGATATAGAAAAACGTGGAATTGTTGGTTTTGTGAAATTTAAACATAGACACTGCCAAACTGCCCTCCAGGAGATCTGCTCAGATTCATACTCCCGTGTGAGAGGACGTGTTTATCCACATCCATGCCAACACACTACACTTCTAAGTGGAATGTTATCAAACTGGCGAGCTTCCAGGGAAGCGCAGACAGAGTGCTGAGTCTGGCACCCTCTAAAAGAAACTTCCCATGGTTAACCTAGAGGAAAGAATTTAAAGAGCTCTCATCAGAAAGTAAAATTCAAACTATTTTTTGTTGTGCCTCGTATTAGTAAGGTCCTGCCTTCCTGTGGTTAACCACAGGGCAAGCTCACCTGCACCTGGTTCTGACTTAAACGACTTGTGTAATGACGGAGCAGTAAAATACCAACTGAAGGACCTATCTCTGTTTGTATCACACTGGATAAAGAGTTGACTGCATTAGTACTTGCAAAAGTGTAACAATGTCTTCTCATTTTCATTTGGATCTCAATATTAAGATGACATATACTAGAAAAAAAGTGCCTGATAGTTAATTTGTGAAAAGATATTCCATCTCAATAATTATGAACTACAAATACAGATTTCTTTCATCTATCAGACTGACAAAAGATGTAAAAGCCTGACAAAAACTTTTTATAAAACTAAAATTATGGGCCGGGGATTTAGCTCAGTGGCTTAAGCGCCTGCCTGGCAAGCGAAAGGTCGTGAGTTCGATCCCTGGAACAACAACAAAAAAAAAAAACCTAAAATTATTAACACTTGCATGCATTTCACTCATCCTCGGTCCCAGCATCACACACTGTAGATCTGGTCACCTCTGAATAGTCTGTATGACTGCATGAACCCTTGGGGAGATATCTGGACACAAGCTGTAACAGCTGTCATGCCTTGTTTTAAAAGTATATCATTTAAAAAAAATAATATAAAGCGCTGAAGATATGGCTTCCTTACCATATCGGTAGAGGGCTTCCTTAGCAGGCAAGAAGCTCTGGGTTTGATACCCAGCATTGCACATTGCACATTGCACAATAATATAATAATAAAAAACTGGGATTAAAAAAATAAATAGTAGTATGTTTTAAAACACTCCCATAATCAAATGGGAACAAATCCTGAAGTTAGAACCACGGACACCCATGGTTCTAAATTAAACAGCAAGAATCCTATCAGGAAATGCCAGCTTCTTAAACAACGATGTGGTTATTTCCTCCATATACTTAAAAAATAAAAACAGAAACATACACTATGTAAGATGATCAACCCTAATTTTAAAACATTAGAAAGATTTTTTTAAAAAATGAGAATAGCATTTTTCCCAATGCCCATATATTTAGTTTATCTTTTGATGTATATATTATGCTTCAATGCAAATTTTCTAAACCTATAAGATCCTATCAACATTAACTTTTAAACATTAATATTTTAGATTATAGCTGGAATAGGAGAAACATCGAGGCAGTATTGGGTTTTATCATAGGTAATAAGGGATTTTCTATAGCTACAAGGCAGAAATTATCTCCTAAATCTGTTCTATCAAAACAGAACAAGGACGGTAAACGGGCCCTGCAATCAGTTTAGTGAGTCAGGCAGTGGGCTGCAAGCTGTATTTCTTAATCACATAAAGTAGACTGGGATGATAATAAATATCAGAGTACATTTCACATAAGTGTTCTACAATAACACGACATGCATTTCATTTATTTCCCTGCATGTGTCAGTATACTGAGTCACAAAGCAAAATGCATTTCTCACTATAAGTCTCCATCAAAACCATTTGAAATCCTCTCTTCTAAGCTGTGGAAATCTCTGGCTATGATTTTATTGCTTTCAGCCAAGGTTATACTAAGACCAATAAAAGCAGTATACAGAAATAAAGGTGAATATCAAAGCAGAACAAATTGAGATCATAGTAAAAGTAGAGAGTATCATAGTATTATCTCAAAAGGAATCTTCAAACATATCAAAGCCATGATATTTATCTGTCATGGCTGAAATGACATGGGCCCTGACATTTTAAAAGGGCATGTAATATTGGTACTTATTGGGTGGTATGGTATTATAATTCAATACATGTAATGATCAAGTCAAATGCTATCATTTCCATACGTTGGAAACCTTGAAAATCTTCTCTAATTATTTTTAAATGTGTAATTGCCTAAACTATGGTCACCCTATTGTTACATGACGTTAAAACTATTCCCCTCCTCTACTGTATTTTTGGTACATATTATCCAGTCTCTCTCATCTCCCCTCTCCCTTACCTTTTCTAGGCTCTAGCTACCTCTATTCTATACTCTCTTAGTGGCCAACTTTATTAGCTGTAACTCTTGAATCAGTAAGAACGATGAGAAAAAGCTGTACAAGGCAATAGTTGAAAGGACAACTATTATCTCACCTCTCCCAGCATTTCTCCAAGAGACATTGTTAATTAAGTTACCTTTAAAAATCATCCAAGCCACACATAGTGGCATACTCCTGTAATTCCAGCACTTGGGAAGCTGAGGCAGGAGGAACACTGCAAGTTCAAGACCAGCCTGGACTACAAAGTGAGCCCAAAGCCAGCCTGAACTGCATAACAAGACTCTGTGTCAAAAAGACAGACAGACAGACAGACAGACAGAAAGAAAGAAAGAAAGAAAGAAAAAGAAAAGAAAGAAAGACAAATATCTGATGTGAGCACAAAAAATTGGTTCAGATTTAAATTATATGGATAAAAACTGCCAATGATATATCCCTATCTAAGAAAATCAAATAAGATAACTAATACATAGAGTAATTTATGGCTCAAAAATATGTCATATGTTATTATGTACTTGAAAAATATGAAAGAAATATAGTAATTTGTTAAGGGGTATAGGATAATGGGACATTTGAACTGAATACATATTATTTTTATGTTCAGAAAAAATAATATATTTGAAGTATTTTTCAGCAAAAGAAGTGAAGAGTTACATGCAAGGGCCTCTAGATTTTGCGGACAAAAGGCTCAGGTAAATTCACCTTCCAGACCACAGCGGGGCCAGGCTGGGAGGGCTCCACCCCATGTGGTGAGTCAGAGATTGAGGTATGAAACAAAAATACAATTCCACGATGTGTTTTTCTAAGTTTTAATAAACCAGCTTGTCACTTATATAAAAGAACATTTTTAAAGTGTAAAAAATAGATGTGAGACACCCATGTTACACTGTTACAACAATGATTTAGTTACTTTCCTCATGGACAACACACAATACCCACAATTTAAAGGAGGACAAGTTTATTTGGGATGGTAGCTCCAGTCCATGGTCAGCCCGTTCCAGGGCAGAACGGCAAGACTGCTCATATCGTGGCGGCCAGGAAGAGACAAAAGAGGGGCGAGGAAGGGGACCACGCCCTTCCAGTGAGCCTCCCATGGGCCCCTCTTTACCCAGGCCCCACTTTCTGCCAAGAAGTCAGCTACGGCGCCCCCACTGCCCAATCTTCTTCCAAAACCCCCACCTATTAGCTTGAGAAGCTCATCAGCATGAGAGCAGTATTAATTCCTCTTGAGGTCCCTCTACTTGGCTTGTGGTGGTTACTTTACATGTTAACTTAATTGGATCCCAGGATGCCTAGATCAACACCATATTTCTGTGTTTTGGTGGACATGTAGATACAGCATAAACAATGGCACAGAACTCTTCTCATTTGTGTGTATTTTGTAATATTTTTGCATGTGTATTTTATACAGCTTCCACCATAAATAGAAGATTTTATGGTCAGAATATTTTGCATAACATTAGACCATTGTTCTCATTGGTACACAGATTCTATAATCTATTTTTAAATGACTGTATATTATTGCACCAAATTATATGATTTATTTAATTATTCCTCAATCACTAGAATGAGTTTTATTGGTAAATATTTACTGAATATTTCTATAATGATTTTGCTTGTACACTAACAAAAAGTATTGAAAATATCTTTCTAGCACTGTACTAGATATTCTGTCTTCTTTTTTTCATTTTATTCTTTAACTCTGAGTGGCCAAGATAATATCCTCATTAAAAAAAAATAGATAAGCATGTAACACTGAAGTAGCAAAATCAAATCCAAATCTGACATCAAAACCTTAGGAGAAGCCAACTTTCTAAAATATGCTTTTAAAATTCTTTTCTTAGATGTAAAATCATGCTGGGTGTGGTGGCATATGCCTGTAATCCCAGCACTTGGTAGGATTGCCATGAGTTCAAGGCCAGCCTGTACTACCTAGTGAATTCAAGGCTTGCCAGAGCTACGTAACAAGACTCTGTTTCAAAAAACCAAAAAAGAAATAAAATCCTTGTGCAATTATGACAGATGCTGAGCATAAAGACTTGTTTCCTATTGTGTTTTATTTGGCCAGCCTAGTATTTTATAAATTTGTGAACAAGAACATTTAAAGGTAGAGTAGGTACAAGTGAGTTAGCCAGAGCCTTTTATCTCTCATTTCATACACACAAATATTCACACATGCTCACACACACACATACAAGTATCCATAAATACAACCACAAACACAGAACTACATGAACACACACGTGCATCCAAACACACATGGACACTCATATAGTGTTACACCTTTCTGTTACCTACTTGTCTCTGGAATTCATCTGGGTTTGGGTCCCCTTTGTTAGGACCTCAGTCAAATAGAGGGCCTATCAGACAACTGTTAAGAAATTGAGAAGCAGCTGAAGTAAATCTGTGATTATACAAAGTTAATTGGAAGATAACGGTGTCCCTAACAATGAAAAGGTGATTACTGCAATTATTACATCAAACAAGACATGTGCATATTTGGAATATATAAAATTCATATTATATTTGTTCTGTTTCAAAGTTTATGCTTGGTGGTTACCTCAGGAAAAAACAAAAGTGCAGCAACAACAAAAAAATTGCCAGAATAATGACATGGTCATGACATTGGTAATGTAGATTTGTGAGGACAATTTTAACTTCTGAAGTACATTTGCATCTGGAGTACAAGACTCTAGAGCACAATAAGGAGCAATTCAAATAGGACAACATAATCAAATAATGCATTTAAAAGCTCATCTTGAAACATCAAAGAAAAATATTTTTAAAACATCTCATTTTATCACTCCATTTGAATTCCCAGATCTCTTCCTGTTCTTGTCTCATTCTAGTGAATGTCACTGATCAGTAATTCTTTGTTCTCCTGGATGATGTTAAAGAAGTTTTTATCCTTGAGGAACTAACGATGCATCAGAGAAGACTTAAAGTTACCCGACATCCTAATTATCATTACAATGCAGTATTTAAAGCTCAGTAAATACTATGAGTAAAAATATCATTTTAAGATATTATTTGCATACTTGGACAACTTTTATCAAAGTTTCTTATGGTGTATGGATAATTACAAGTGGCCTGTTATAAACATATATTTATTTTATTCCCAGTATAAAAATAAGCACTGTGATGATCTACTTTATTAGCAAAAACTCATATCCAATAAGCCTCCATATTGATTACAAATTCAGCTTCTCCAAACCTTGCATTAGTAAGCACTCATTATAATGTTTTAGAAGAATAAATATATTGAAGAATTCAGTCTTTTATCACCTAACAAATGAGAGGCAAACCAACTTCACCTACATTACATTGTATTGCACATGCAAAGGTAGACACAAGACGCACTCTTTTTCTTCTTATCGCTACATGATTTTAGATTCTGGGCATGAGTAACAGAAGTTCTGTTTTCTATTATTCCAAATCAATTTTCTGTATATGAGAAGATCTAGCACAATGGAGTCTAGAAAGTAACTGGACTTTGTACTTGTCTGGTAAGGTTGCCATAACAAAGAACCAGAGACTGGTGGTTTACCAGAGGTTATTTTTCATACTCTAGAAGAAAAAACTCTAAGGTCAAAGTGAGAGCAGTATTAATTCCTCTTGAGGTCCCTCTACTTGGCTTGTGGTGGTTACTTTACATGTTAACTTAATTGGATCCCAGGATGCCCAGATCAACACCATATTTCTGTGTTTTATTTTTTTCACAGATTGGATAGTTTATTTTTTAAGGAAAAAAGAAAAATCAAGGAGCAAACAATTTAAAAAAATAGCAAAAGCAAAATAATGACAAAAAAACAGTGGTGATATAGGATTTCAAAACAAGATGATAGGAATGTAACAGTGGTTGTTCTATTGCATATTATTAACCTCAAAGTAATTGCTCAGGCTACCAGATACATGCATGCAAGATTGATCAAACAATATAATTTCCCTTGTACTGTTTCTTTCCCTTATACAGTATTTATTGGAACTTTTAGATCTTATTTACTAAAATCCAAAAAGTGTTTCTGTGTTTTATAATAATGGAGGAGATACCTGTTACATTTGTGGAGATGTGTTGCATTGTTAGGACAGAGAGAGAAATTAGAAGATCTAGTCTTTGGAACTCTATTCTTAACCCACTGTACTAGACAAAGACAGTTTGGTCCACAAAAAGATGTTTTGTATTGCTGGCCTGTAATCTTGGCCCTTGGGAAGCTGAGACAGGAGGATCACTGCAAGTTTGAGGCCAGCCTCACTAGATAGTGATTTCAAAGCCGGCTTGAATTGCATAGTGATAACCTGTCTCAAAAAAACAAAACAAAAAAAACCTGACAAAAAAGATGCTTTATATCTGAAGTAGCACAGGAAAGACCCTTTGCTGGCCTCTACCTGGTTCTCTCCTTCAAATCTGATATTCTAGAACATCAAAAGACAAAAATCAGGACAGTTGCATAATTGTCCTCTTTCATTTAATGACCAGGTCTGTTGTTATCACCAGTCCTGCAAGTCAAAATTGTAAATATTAGGTTGATGATCCTCAAACAACTGCAACAATAGCAAATCAACTCAAGTAGAGAGCATTTTCGATATATTATCTAGTCTCAATATCAAATGCATCAGAATATTCAGGTCAAGAGCAACGAAAGTAGGGTTAAAATCAGCATTATACAAAACCAGTGTAAAAATAATGAAGGCTTTAAACAGAAGAAATTCATAGAAACATCTTCCAGTGCATGTATCGCTACACCAGGTCACCAGAGACTTGGCTTTCCCATCTCTATGGTCACCATTCTCAGTACAGACTCTATGGAAATGCAGGGGCAATGTTCCAAGAGGGCTGCTGGAGCTGAGAGCATCATGACTACTTGTTTTAGTTACTTTTCTCACTTCTGTGACCAAATACCTGACACCTAAAGTTACAGGAAGAAAGGTTTATTTGCTCATAGTTTGCAGAGGTTTCAGTCCATAATGGGCTGGCTCCAAGGCAGGGTGGCATGGCAGAGGGACATCACAAAGGAGAAACAGTTTGCAGAGGGCAGAAGGCAGGCAAGAAGCATAGCAGCAAAGTAGCAAGGAAGCAGCAGCAGCTTGCCTGCCTCTCTCTCTCATCCCTTCCAGTTCTGCCTGCCTTTTGGGTTGTGCCACCCCCCTCAGGGTGGGCCTTCTCATTATCCATACCCAGAACTATGTCAACTATGTCAGTAGACTGACTTAGCAACCACATACCCTTAATCCCAGCATCACACATTGTAGATCCAGCCACTCTTGACAAGCCTTACCTATGACTGCATGAGGCTTTGGGGGCATATCTAGACACAGGCTATAACACTATTCCCCTCCAAGCAATAGGAAGAAAGAGACAGAATGGACAACCATGCGTGAGTTAGCATGTTTACCTTTTAAGAATTCTTCCTAGAGGTCCTCTATGACAACTTTTTTCAGCTCATTGGCAAGAGTCTAGGAAAGTAGTAGTATATCAGACATATCATGCTGAGTAAAATCATATTTCTTCCCTAAAAGCTAAGGAATGTGTATGATGTAAGAGCTTTCCAGATGATGCTAGTACATCTTCTGCCTTGAGAACTACTGCTAAATAAATAGCTTCTTGGAGAATTTTCCCAAGTGAGTAATCCCAAGGAAGTCAACTGAAGGAAAGGTTTGTCATCTGTCCCCCAGCATGCATTCTAATTTTTTTAACAACAGCCTAGATGTTCATTTAGGCATCGAAGTCTGTGTCACTTCCAGACCAGGTGGTCCAATGGCAAGACCATCTCCAGTCCTAGGCATGCAGCATGCAGCCAGGCCAAGCCACATCCGCATTGTGCTGACCAAGTGATGGAGTCAGGGTATGGTTTTGACCTCAGGCAGGCCAGTCAGTGAGTGTCAAGACTTCTAGTAGCATGTAAACTGCACCAAAGTGAGACTTTTACTGTCTTGTTCACATTGCTTTCCCAGGATCAAGATCAGTGTCAGGACAAACTACATGCTTAATAAATACAACTGAATGTTATACATCTAAAAATGAAGTTAATATAGGGGAGGAAAATTGGACTTTAATGACATTGCTTAAATCTCCATCTCCATTGTCAATGGACAAGATTACAACAATTTTGTCTAAAGGTCGTAATAGGCTTTATTTTCAATTGCAGAATCAAACACCGCTTCATTCCATAAAATAGGATAAAAGTGGCAATGAATTGAGTAGAAGAGCACAGACAGAAAAGGATTTGGAAAAAAACAGAAACAAAAAAAGAAAAGCAGTCAGTTATTTCTGAGTTACTTTCCTGGTAAGAGGGAGACAGGGACAGAATAGGAAAATCACTAATTTGTTACCATCAGGTTATTTCTGGTTACTTTTTGTGTATAAGGACTAAAGCAAAGGGAGTATTTTTATCATCCTGATTGAAACTAGCTTGTTTGGGAAATTTGGGTTTTATCTCTCAAAGTCAGATAAACACCTTAGTTTCAGCTCAGTGATGTGGAACTTCAGATTGAATGACTCCATTTCAATTTTTAGTCTGGTCTGTGGGGACCTAGTGCAAGAGGAACTTAAATCAAAATGATGGCCTTGCATAATTTTACTTCACCTTATGTACCTCACCTAAATTTATTAATGAGCCATTCAGTTAAGTCAGTGAGTTCTCCTTGTTTGATTCACCAGTTTGAGGTTGAATTTCTCACCTGCAACCAAAAGACAGACAATTAAAATCAAATTATCCTAGTACACAGCACAAATAGTTTAAGCCAGTAAGGCCTTAAGGGTGCAATAGGTTTATAATATGTCAATCATTTCTACTGAGAGAAAGTAGAAAAAAATAGGACAAATTACAGTGGCACTTCAGTTCATTAACACTTTTGCCTCCAAACAATTTGGTTTGCAAACAGGAGCATTTAGCAAACTTTGTTTTTGTTCACAAACTCTGCACTGGGTGACGAACCACGGACATCTTTCCCACGTAAACATGAGTCTTGCCATCTTCTCCAGAGTTGTGGAATGAATTAAGTTCATGAGCTGAGATATCACTGTAACAAACAGGACTTAGAAGTATGAAGAGACAAAGGTTCACCTTCTGATGACATATTTTGTTTTTTAAAATCAATGAATGTTTCCAACAAGTGGTATTGGAATAAGAAAACATCTACATCCACAAGAAAATGAACCTGGACATAGACTTTATAACCTTCACAAAATAAACTAAAATAGATCATAGAAAAAGAAGTACAAAGCTATAAAAAAAACCCTAGAAGATAATTTAGGAGTAAATACAGATGACCTTGAATTTATCGTTGAACCTCAAAATATAAATAAACTAAAGAACAAAAGATATATACTAGGAAACAGAGAGAGAGATCTTTTAAAAAGGGAAAGAAACCAAGAGATGGAGGAGGTGATAGACCTGGGATGAGGCAATGAGGGGAGAGACAGGCAAACCTCTGTCTTTTATGTTGCATGCAGGCTACCTGCCCTAGGACAGGTGCTGTACTTACGCGTGTAACCGCAGCATTGGACCATAAATCAATCACAAACTGTTGAAGCCCTTCACCTCCCCACATGACTGCATGAGGCTTTGGGGGACCACCCAGACATGAAACATAACATTCTGCCCAACTCCCTCCCCCAAAACTCATGTAC